>PVIY010002342.1:0-129761 GCA_004026745.1 Myrmecophaga tridactyla | reverse complement strand
GAATGCTAACATTAAAAGAAACTGGGTTCAGGGTATATGGGAACTCTCTGTACTATCTTTGCAACTTTTCTGTAAATCTAAAACTATTTAAAAATTAAGAATTTAATGAAAGGAAAAAGCAAATAAAGTAGGGGTAAGGGATGTGCAATTTAATATTCCAATGTTGGGGATTAAAGATTTATTTAAGCATGGAAATGTGATTGTCTAAGAAATATATGCCAGTCTTTGTTGATTGGTTTTCATCTAAAAAGATTCTTTTATTGCATTCTCTTACCAACAAACTTGAATAAAACAAAAGGAATTATATCTGAAGATTGGAAGAGAGCTTAGAAATAATCTAATCCAAATCTTTTATTTTATGAGTGAGCTAATAAGAGCTGATATGCAAAACTCACAGGTAAACCCAAGCCCTCCTGACACTAAGCCCCCAAACTACAAAAAAAAAACACCCTACAACAAAATGCCAATTGAACACAAATGATCTATTTATCAGATGATTTACCAGTATGACTGATTTTGATTGGTTACCTCTTAAAGAGCCTGAAATTTGCTATAATTGCCCAATATTTCCCAATGATTTCTTAAAATTTAAGGTGATCTAGATATTGCTTAGCTGAATATAATACTTAAAAATCATTTATATTTCTTGATTCTTTGCTTTAAAGCTGCTCTACAGCCCTGGAGGGTTAAAGCAGGTAGATCCAGATTTTTACTAGTTCAGTCTGAGCAAGTTTTCAACCTATATCTGGGAATATTCCAGAGAGAGAAAGTGCTTACCATTCCTTTCAGCCATATATGCCCATTTTTGTGACCCCATAGGAATGCTTCGGGGACAGAACAGTCTTTTTTCCTCTCCCACCCTTTACAGTGAGTGAGTATCTCTGTTGATATAACTAAAATGCCTTAATCAGAGCCACCTTGTTTGGCTGTGCAGATTGTACACTGTACAACTAGTATGACCATATACAACTGTTCTGATTAGGTGCGACATTAAAGCCAGGGATGAATAAGATTGACATTAACAGTGTAAAGCGTTCCAGATATTTATATTTCCTTTAACCCTGTGATAGCTAAAACGCTTTGCTTATTTACCTTTTCGACATGTAGTTATTAGGTGATGATTACTTTGAAAAGTTTATTCCTATAAAAATACTTATAATGCAGCAGAGAATGCTCTGAAATTCCTCCTTAATTCTATTAGTCTGACAAAGTTTCTAAAACCTTCCTACTTTCCAAAGCATAGGAGTACAGAATCGCAGTATTTATGAGAGGTTGCTCGATTTTATATCTCAACTAAAGAACTGAGATTCCCAAGTTTCTGAACTTATACTGGTAATTTGAATTGTTGGCATAATTTTTATTATTTAACCTGATATTTCAAACAAATTAAAAATAAAGCCAGCCATTGTTAGGTGTTATGAAAAAATGTAAAGTATCTAGTACTGAATCCAAAGATGCTCATTATTAGCTGCATCTGAAATACAATACAATAATTATTTTGCCATCCAGCAAAGATCCATTCATCCTTGCTGAGAGCTTTTCTCTTAATTATTTAAGTCTATAATAAGGGGACAACAGTGTTCTTAGATATCCTTTTAGAATGCCGGGCCAACTGTTATGAATTGGATTGTGTTCCTCAAAAAGACAAGTTCAAGTCCTAATTCCCAATTCTGTGAATGGGAATTTATTTGTAAATGGGATCTTTGAAGATATTATTAATTAAGATAAGGCCAAATAAGATCAAGGTGGGTCCTAATCCAACATAATTGGTCCTTGTAAGCAGACAATAGTCTGGGCACGGAGAGAGATGGCTATGTGACGGGGCAGAGATTCAGCTATGCCACAGCCAAAGAACGTCATGGACCACCAGCCACCAAGAGAACCCTACAGATGTTAGAGGAAGCTTGGCCCTGTAGACTTCTTCATTTCACACTTCTAGTCTCCAGAACTGTAAGACAATGAATTCCTGTTATTTAATCCAGCTGGTCTGTGATACTTTGTTACAACAAAGACAAACTAAGACACCAGAACAAGATAATGCTAGATATTTTTCAATGGAAAATCCACTTCTATTTAACATGTTTCCACAACTCCAGGACCTCTTAAGTAGAAGTTACTGCTTTGAGTTGGCTGATTCACCACAATTTTTTAAAAATGGAATTAGTCACATGAATAAAATTCCTTTATAGGTAAAAGACCAGCTAAAACATAGGGTCCACTAAGGTTATAAGTTCTGTGCCTACACTTCTTAAGTACAGCCATCTCAGACAGTCCAAGGTGAAGAGAGTGCAAGATTAACCTATTAAGCTACTGTCTATTCTTTCTATTTGGTGACACAACTCTCCAATAATCATGAGACAGATATAGTTTATCAGGTCCAAAAGAGAATAGTGAGGTCCTTCTAAGTAGAAAGAAAAAAAATCCTCTTATGTTAGGTCATGAAAAAGATACCTTAGAAAAAGATTTTATCAAGAGGCTTGATTTTCTTTCAAAAGTTATTATATTTTATTCTTTTTAAATACGCCAAGCATTCAAATAATAGCTCTCATCATCGACTTTACTACACAAGGAGAAATCATCAGTTGAGGAGAGCAATTTGGAAGCATGTATAGTTGCCTTCAAATGTGCAGTTTATATATTGCCAGTTGTAAAATTGGGCACTACATGCAGGAAGGATGACGTGAACACGGTCATTACAGAATGGCATTGCCCACTAGAACTTTCTGAAATGGGGGAAATATTCTCTATCTGTGTTGGCCAATCCAATAGCCTTTAGTCAAATGTTATTACTTGAAGTGTGGCTAGGGTGACTGAGGAGCTAAATTTTTTTTTTGATGTTTTGTCACCTTTATTTTTTTAATATATTGAAACATAACATATATACCAAAAAGCAATAGATTTCAAAGCACACTACAAAAACGAGTTATAGAACAGATTTCAAAGTTTGGTATAGGTTACAGTTGAACGATTTCAGGTTTTTTCTTCTGGCTGCTCCAAAATACTGGAGACTAAAAGAAATATCAATATAGTGATTCAGCAGTCACACTCATTTGTTAAACCCTATCTCTGTTATAACTCCACCTTCTCCTTTGATCTTTCTCCCAATCTTTTATTTTTAACTTTTTAAAAATTACATAATACAATGTATATACAAAGCAAAGAAAGAAAAAAGCAGTAGTTTTCAAAGCATTTTTCAACAAGTAGCTACAGGACAGATCCCAGAGTTTGTCATGGGCTACCATACCATCCTTTCAGATTTTTCCTTCTAGCTGCTCCAGAATATAGGAGGCTAAAAAATAAATATATTTTTTTATCATCACAATCAACTTTTTTTTTGTGAAAATAACATATATACAAAAAAGCAATAATTTTCAAAGCACAGCACAACAACTAGTTGTAGAATAGATTTCAGAGTTAGTCAGGTATGGGTTAAATTCCACAAGTTTAAGTTTTTTTCTTCTAGCTGCTCTAAGATATTGGGGACTAAAAGAAATATCAATTTAATGGGTCAGCAATCATATTCATTTGTTTAAACCCTACCTTCTCTGTATAACTCTACTGTCACCTTTGATCTTTTTATCCCACTCTTTAGGGGTATTTGGTATGGTCCATTCTAACTTGTTCATGTTGGAGGGGGTTGTCAGTTATATGGGGTAGGGAAATGGAACTAGCAGGTTTTCTGGAGAGGCTGGGCCCTCTAGGTTTCAGGACTTATCTGTTCCAGGGACCCATTTGGAGGTTGTAGGTTTCTGGAAAGTTACCTTAGCGCATGGAATCTTAGTAGAATCCTATATCTTGCCCTGGGTGTTCTTTAGGATTGGCTGGAATGGTTCTGGTTGGGATTTGGCAACTTATGATAGGTAGCAATGTCTAACTGAAACTTGCATAACAGTGACCTCCAGAGTAGCTTCTCGACTCTATTTGAACTCTTCCAGCAGCTGATACTTTATTACTTATACTTCTTTTCCCTCTTTTGGTCAGGATGGAATTGTTGATCCCATGGTGCCAGGGCTGGACTCATCCCTGGGAGTCATCTCCCATGTCTCCAGGGAGACTTTCACCCCTGGATGTCATGTCCCATGTAGGAGGGAGGGCAGAGAGTTGGGCTTAGAGAGAGTGAAGCCACATCTGAACAATAAAAGAGGAAGGAGCTGAATTTTAATTGCATTTAATGACAATGTAAATAGCCACATGTGGCTAATGGGTTCCTTACTGGACAGTACAGACAAGAACAGGGTTTAGATCCGCTCCGGAAGAAGCAAGGAGAATATGTTATATGGACCTGAGTCAGAGCTAGTTCAGGTACAAAAATAATAATAATAACAAAAGAAGCCGATACTCAACAAATATATGCACACTCATGTTCATAGCAGCACTATTTACAATGGCCAAAAGGTGGAAACTACCTAAATGTCCAATGATGAATAAATGGATAAACAAATAGTGATATATACATACATATGATTCCACCATAGAAAGGAATAAAGTACTGATGCTACAATGTGGATGAACTGCCTCCAAAACATAATGCTAAGTAAAAGAAGCCAGACACAAAAGGTCACATGTTGTATGCTTTTATTTATATGAAATATTCAGAATAGGTAAATCCATTGAGACAGAAAGCAGAATGGCAGTTGCCAGAGGCTGAGGGAGAGGGAACCGGGAATTACTGCTTAATGGGTACAGGGTGTCCTTTGGGAGTGATGAAATATTTTGGAACTAGATAGAGGTGCTGGTTGCACAATATTGTCATTGTGCTAAATGTCACTGAGTTTTTTGCTTTAAAATGCTTACTTTGATGTTATGTGAATTTTACCTCAATTAAAAAAAAAACAGGTTACTTTTTTTTTTTAACGAGAAGTTTGGAGAGGATGGATGGGACTTTGTGCCAGTCATTTCACCATTAAATCTGTTCAGATGTAACATCGGAATTTGTGACTCATCGGAAAAGGAGGTAGTTCTATAAAAGCTTATGAGTATTTTTCAGATTTTTAAATGAATCATGTGTTCCCAATTGACTAACAAGAATCATATCTTTTAAATTTTTTCGGAGCCCTCTTCAGTCTATTGGTTGCTCTGTAATCTTGTTGATCTGTTTGGTGATGGCTGATTTAAACTAGTAGGTTGTGTTTGTTGTTGTTTTTTTAATATAAAGAATCTTGTAAAGATTCAAACATTCTCAATAAATAATGTAATGAAATTTCTGGATAAAGGGACCTGATTTTCTTAGTCACTTAAAGTTCACATAGAGTTCTATTTTGTCCATATTAAGCCTTTGGTTCTGCTAGGTATTAAGCAGAGATGCCAAAGTGGCAGTTAGATACACGCGTTTATAATTCAGGAACTGCTCAAAGCTATAGCTTGCATACCTTCTCTTTAACTTTCATAGTAATATACTATCTGAATATTTATGTTATTAAAATTGTACATTCCTTTAGGAGAGTCTGCCTGGATTTTAGCTTCTGTCTTCAAGAGTCTTTTCTATAGTATTTTGCCTATTTCGATATATTTGTTGAAGATTGCATAAAATTAAATCAAGTGGCATAAATGTACTTGGATTGACATATAATAAATTATCCATATGTATTTTAAAAATTAGAATTCTACCTCCTCACCACAAAACATCTGGATAGTAAAAATTTCAAAGTTCCAATAAACAATCCATTTATTTGAAACAGCAAAATAAACAGATTAGGTTTTTAAGTATTAAGTTCCTTGGAATTCATAATAATGAGATTTGAGATGGAATAAAATTTAATGATATTGCACTGTTGCTGTATATATTGACTCTTTTCTAACACATTGAATCTAAAAGTGCCAAATTTACAGAATATTTAAAAAGAAATTCCTGAAATTCTTAATCCATCTTTCCACATCTAAATTAAAAATAAAGATATAAAAGACCTGTTGTGAATATCATTTTACATGGCAGTTTTAGTATCCTAAGACCTTTGAACACATTCAAATTGACTGGAAGGAAGAAAAGTACTAACTTCAATTGCTTACAAAACATATTCATTTTTGAAACCCTAGTTTTCAATTCATTTGAAAACATTAAATATTAGCAGGACATATTTCCTTTCTAGTACAAAAAAAAAAAAACCCTTAAACAAACCTGCTTCTTAGAGCACTGGTTTCTTCGTTATGTTTCAAATGAGGGAATGGACTCATTTCTCCACTTTTCCTTTTAACTCTGAAATTCTGAAGATAAATCACAGGTAGTTAGTTAGCTTGCCCTTTTCTTAACTCACTGAAGATTAGGTTTCTGCTGCCACCTGTTGACAATAATTGCACATAATAAATCTTCTCTCCAGGAAAGGAGAATTTAACACAAATCACAAACTTCTGTAGTTGACAAAATACTTAGACAACCATCCAACTACTTCCTTCATGTTATACCTGATAAAAGAGCTAAGAAGGGTTAAATGACTTTCCCAAGGTCACCCAAAGGGACACAGACCTGTGACTAGAGTTCAGTGTTTATTTCACTAGACCCAATTGTTTTCAAACTTGTTTAGGTGGCAGAACACCTGAAATGCATGGTGCTCTTTGTACAACAACATGAAATATCAATGTTTTTAAATCCATCATACTAACTAGTAATGTCTTTTAGTATACCAGGGATGAAAAAGTCTATGCCTCTCCAAAAATATTGTAGCAAGTATGTCCATTTGATGTAACATTCAAACAAGTATGGGCATGTCTGGAGGATGGGTAGATTGGGTGTACCAGATGTCTGACTGCATGAGTGATTGAAGATCCTTCTGGGAAAGAACTCACTTTAATGAGAGAAAAGAATTGAAGCACTTGAGTTTGACCCAAGAGGGCATCAGAGATCCTGAGTACAGGTTAATGTATGTCAAAGAGGAGCTAAGTTCTCATGTTTGAGACTTAAAGACTCAACTTTCAAAGGGCTGAAATAAAAGTGCCAATAAAAACTTACAGAGCTCTTCATACTTCCATGGGTCACTGAGGGCAGTGGCTTCCCAAGTGAGAGGAGACAGCTCCTTTGAGGCATCGACACATTTCACAAGTACCATCATCTCCCTGGTAGGGTCATAGGTTCCTTCAACACAGGTGCCAAGGGCTTAGGTGGGGCTGTCATAACGGAGTCAGAACAAGAATGGGACCAGGAAAGATCATATGGTACCTGGCTGACCTGTCTTAATAGCACATAGGAAATACCACCTGCCACTCCTAGAGTTATTCTGGAGGGGAGACTTTGAAGTGGCCTAGAGTCCTCCCAGTGGTGATGACAGTATAGCTAGAGAAGTCCTCTTTTATTTCTATTACTCTGAGCCCCAGACTAGTGCCAGAGTATTGGTGCTTGTTGATTCCAACATTAAAAATATGATGTTGGAAAAATCGAGATAATTTAAAAAAGACTTGACACTCATGATAACCTAATTTAAAGGAAAAATGTTGGTCTTCAAAAAATTACATGATCTTATTAAGTCTTGGTTTCCTTCTATGTAAAACAAGGAAATTATTAACTTGCTCTGTCTACTTTTCTGGAATATCTGAGAAAGTGCTTTAAAAATTATTATTCACCCAAATAGAAGGTAATGTTTGTTAATTTAACCTATCTTTGACTTCTCAGTTGATTTGCAGGTAGATGTGGGCATGTGACTTACTCTGGCCAATAAAATGTGAGCAGAAATAGCATAACACTTCCAGCAGATGCTCTAAAAGCCAATGACCAATTCACTACATTCTTTTCATCAGGATATGGTGATCATGGAACAAGGATTAGGATGGAGCCTCTGTCCATCTGGATCAGGTCCCTCAGTGACTACACATGAACAGAATCCCTACTGTCCCATGTCAGACTGGGAGCCAGAGGAAGAAACAAACTTTTTTGACATAAACCATTGAGATTTGGGGGAGGGGAGTATTTTTTTTAAATATTTTTATTGTAGACAACAAACATACAATAATCTTGACATACACACATTCTTGACATGGTTACAATTGATGGCTCACAATATTATCACATAGTTGTGTATTCATCACCATGATCATTTTTTAAAAAATATGCATCTTTCCAGCAAAAATAATAAAAAGAAAAAAGAAAAAACTCATACATGCCATACCCCTTACCCCTCCCTCTCATTGACCACTAGTATTTCAATCTACTCAATTTATTTTAACCTTTGTTCTCCTTATTATTTGTTTATTTCTTATCCATATTTTTTACTCATCTGTCCATACCATAGATAAAAGGAACATCAGAAACAAGGTTTTCACAGTTACACAGTCACACCGCAAAAGCTGTATCATTATACAATCATCTTCAAGAAACATGGCTACTGGAACACAGCTCTACAGTTTCAGGTATTTCCCTCTAGCCACTCCAATACACCATAAACTAAAAAGGGGATATCTATATAATGCATAATAATCATCTCCAGGATAACTTCTCGACTCTGTTTGGAATCTCTCAACCACTGACACTTTATTTTGTCTCAATTTTCTCTTTCCCTTTTTGGTTGAGAAATTTTTCTCAATCCCTTGATGTCCAGTTCTAGCTCATCCTAGGATATCTGTCCCACATTGCCAGGGAAGTTTACACCCCCAAGAGTCATGTCCCATGTAGAGGTGGGGAAAGTAGTGAGTTCGCTCGCCGTTTTGGCTGAGAGAGAGAGAGACCACATCTGAGCAACAAAAGAGGTTCTCTAGGGGTGACTCTTACGCCTCATTTTAAGTTTGCTTAGCCTATCCTTTGCAGGGATAAGTTTCGTAGAGGCAAACCCCAAGATTGCGGGTTTGGCCTATTGATTTCGTTGTCCCCATTGCTTGCAAGAATGTCAGAAATTCTCCAAACGGGGAAGTTGAATTTTTCCCCCTTTCTCGAGTGGGGTTATTGGGTCAACATTACATGGCCTGTTCTGACTGGTTCAGGGGCCTTGTCACATCTAGGAAACAAACAAATGAAAATAAAAAATAATATGAGTGGAGCGATGCAACCGTGGCTCAGCGGCAGAATTCTTGCCTGCCATACCGGAGACTTGGGTTCGTTTCCTGGAGCCTGCCCATGCCAAAAAAATATATATATATATATGAGTGAAGTGGAATTGAATGAAGGAGGGCTTCTTGGAAGAGGTATTTGGAGAGAGGTTTCGTTTCTATGGCTTTTTTTTAAAGACTAATAGATAAGCAATGGGCATTATTGCTGAACGAACATTATGTTCATATGTCTAGCTTAATTTGAAATAAGACTAAGAATCAGATGGTCAATAATAACCATGAGATTTTTTTTAGATTGGTATCAAAAAATTATCTCTTCAAATACTATAATGCTTAAATTAGCCCTTAGGGGAAAACATTTCTGCCTGCATTTCTGTGAGGCATGTATTGGAGAAGAAAAATAAAAAGTTTAACATGTACATTTTCTTTTTCTAGGTGGCCCTATGTTGTTTATCATGCCAGTGGAGGTCTCTATGACTCATCAGCATGGACAGATGATTTTTTTTAAGTCCGAATGTGGACAGATTCAAGGGTCACCCACAAACAAGAACATATACTTCATCAACAAATTCCATGTCCCTCCTCACCTTTGCAGGATGTCAGTTTTAAACTCTTGGCAAGAAGTTATTGCCCAGTCTTTTGTTTTCCCACTTTCATCCACACCTTGACAGTGCTATGAAAAATGACCCAGAAGACATTGCTGAGTGAAAGGAGAGCTTACCAGGGTGACACAATTGGAAGAACAAAACAGCCAAACAATGAGGCCTTTGATAGAGAGTCCTGGGATTTCCTAATAGCAAATAGGGCTAATCTGTGATTATGAAAGAAGTCATTCCAACTCCCATTAAAATAACACATGCACCTCTTTCTATAACTCCCAAAAGAAACCCTGGGGAGAGCAGTTCATGGCGTTCTCCAAAGCAGACAGGTCAAACCCCTTTACCCTTCTTAAATGCAATATGAAGAAAGCATCAACGCAAGGGAAATATTTCTGTTGGCAGTCAGTTCAGAGCATTTTGACATCCCTGTTTTCAACAATCCTTTGGTCAGTCTGGGTGTGGTTGCTCTTTTTGAAAGTTTAGTTTTAAGGAAGTAGGTCAAATGAGCCAATGTTATTGTGTTCTCCTGAGCGTGACTAAATCCTTGCGCTCATTATGTGTGTGTTGCTTTGGAATTGTCGTCTTACTGACAGAGGGTACCACCTACTGATTCTCCAATCAGCATTTTCAGTTACCTCAATTGACCAGTAGGGTTGGACACTTCCTGTAAAACAGGCTGAGCTGGGCAAGCAAATCGACTATTGTGCTGAGAGTCGGAGGAGATTGATCAGGGCATCAAATATATTTGAAGAAAGACTGGCAGCTAGGATTGAGACAAATAATCCAAAGGACTTATACATTTACATGGGAAGACTAGAAATTGAAAGACAACGGCTGTGAAATAAGCAAAAGCAACTGGCAAAGGGCTTTGAGAGTAAGGTGCGAGCAATGGTGCTCCTTCACAGTTCACCAGCTCTTCCACCATCACCGTGGCAGAGACTGCCAGCCATTCTCCAAATTCCATCTTCTCTAGTTTCTGAGTCCATAGATGGGCTCTGTTTTCCACATTTTCTTGCGGTTATGTGGCTGTGTGGAGGCTGATGGGATATGAGAGGAAGCAATATGTGCTACTTTCAGGCCTGGCCCGTAAAAGCACCTACTCACATTTACTTTTTCCCCTTCTGGCTTCCTGGGGTGGTGATATTGGAAGCCGTACGTTAAAGACAGCACAACTACACCCACCAAGGCCTCTGTAAGGAACAGAAATCACCTTTCCCCACTCTTACCCCCAGCTGTTGACCCCAAACCACTTGGTCCTGTAAAGTGAGAAAGGAAGAAACTTCTTGTTTTCTAAGTCACTGAGTGTTTAGGGTCTCTTTCTTACAGCAGCAAGGCCTACCCTGATACGTATAACTTTTAGCGTATCAATGACATATGATTCACACACCATTAAAGTTCTTTGACTATAAAACCAGGGCACAACTCTTCTTCTTCCATATTGACAATGAATAGTGGAAACCTATATGATTTGACTGGTTTTCCTACCCAGCTTCATCTCTCCTCACTCCTCACATTGCGTCATGTCCTCCAACTATACTGAACTTCTCTCATTTCCTCAAATGTGTCCCTCTCCCTCAGCCTCAGCATTTCCATGCTCCTTTGAACATTCTTCAACTGTCTCTCTCACTTTACCCCTTACCTCCTCATCGGTACCTGACCAATTCCTGCCCATTCTTCAGATTTCAGGGTAAATATCCCTACCTTGGGGAACATTTCTCTAACCGTCCAAGGCTGAGTTAGGTGACTCCTCTGCTCCCACAGTACACTGCCCTATAGCTCTCACCGTAGTGGATTTAATTATCTGCCAATCTCCCTTCCTGAATCTATGCTTCATGAGAACATGGACTATGTTTGTCATATTCACAAGTGAATGCCCAGCTCCTAGCATGGTACTAGAATATAGTAGGGGCTCAATTATATGTATTAAATGAAAGATTTTCTCCTGAAGTGGCCATCAAAGTTCTTATATAATAATTTGAGATAATATTTGAGAGCTTGACAAAATCTTTTATACTTTTTTATAACCCCACTGTTTAATCCAGTCCCTTACATGTGGCTGTAACATGTACATAATTGTTAAATGACTGCTTCTTTCAAAAAGGTTTATATTTACATTTTGTTATTTAGGGAAAATAAGGGGAGGTTCTGAAGCCTAATGCAATATTTGCATTTGATCCTAAAAATGCTTCTTTTATCCTTTTTCCTAGTTGTACTTCCATGTGCATAGGAAGTTAGTGTTTCCTATGAGTGATAGTTGAAAAGAATCCAGAGAGACTAAAATAAATAAAATATTGAAATATATATGAGAAATAGACATCCCTGATAATTGACACAGATGCAAAAGAAATACTTTAAGTAAATAAACCTCTGGACAAGTTTAGAATTAAGCTTAAAATGCTAGTCTGAAAGGCAGAGGATTTTAGTGAGATATCAAATCCTGTGGGTCAGTAAATCAAAGTCTGATCAGGACTTCTTAGGTTTGTGAAAGCCTGTCAGTGGGCAAGCAGACTTCAATGATGAAAAGGTATAGTACCATTATAACTACACACACACACACACACACACATCGTCAAGTGTTCTGAGAGAATGGATTCTGAAGAGCTAAGTCTAGAAAGGTCAAGAAGTGATAGAGAGAAAAGAAAGTCCTATTCTTGTTATCATGGCAAATCTTGAGTTGCTGGGTAAATTCTCAATAACACGCCTTGTCCTTGAGCTGTATTATGTTAATACATTTCCTTATTAGCAGATTAAAAAATATATATTTGCATATTCTTTCTAGAGCAGACTGGAGGCAGGCAGTTCTGGGTCATGTATCTGGGATAAGGTTTTAGGTGATTTGCACACACACTGTCATGGGTACGTTCTTAACCAAAATGGATGGGAAGGGTATCACTGCAAACTTCTAGGGTACAGTACTTCAGGAAAAGCACTTCATTTTAAGATACTTAAAAGTATTGGCCAATATACTTGAGAACCAAGAGAGGATCAGTGGGTTAGAGAGTAAAATAAGCCTCAGAACTTGTCCTTAGAAGAAATAGTCACTGGAGTGATTTAGCTATGAGCAACCACAAGAGGAAGCGGCCTCTTTTCCTGTAACCTCATGCAATTTCTACAGAAATTGCCAGAGTGCATAATCTACTTCCAAGTTCTCTGAGATTGGAAGCTTCAAAAGATAAGGAAAGGGACCCCTAGGCAAGAGGAGTTGGTGAAGCAGTTGATGTAAGGTGAGGCTTTTGCAGAAATCTAGGACTTCATAGGAGACCCTTTGGGAAGACGCAGTTCTACCAGCAGAGGGCAGAGCACTGGACTTTAAATTCCCTGGTCAGGGCTCGGGAGTGGTTAGTAGGTGCAAGTATGAACTGTGACTCAGAGACTGGCTGTGAAGAAGAGGTGGGAGATTGCCCATGAGATTAAGAGCTGCTTTGAACAGATAAAGAGACAACTGGGAAGGAGCCCGCACATCTGATGAGTAGGTTTTAGAAGTTTGGCAATTAGGAATTAGTCCCCACTTCACTTCATTTGAAACAATGATGGACTCGTGAGCAGCTAGCTCCTGCTTCTGATGTCAGAGACGGGAGAAAAGGGCATGACAAATCGCACCCAGACACTCTTCCAGGAAACTGCAGCTGCACTCCATCTCCTTTTGGTCCAGATGAGGTCCTAACCTCAGACCCTTTCTCTCCTGCACACCCTTTCTTGATGTAAGCTTGGCAGGGGACTCTTGCGGTGGTGATGTGGACCGTGAGAAGCCCTTATCCTACATTTGCAGTCAGCCACCTGGATGGGAAAATACGACCCTGTCCCAAAATGTGGACAGTGTGAAGACACTGACTCCTTCTTTATCCACTGCACTCCAAATCATTAGGCTTCTTTAAATAGAGTTCACATGATATGAATGATCTGTTCGGTTTGTCTCCATAAGTGGGTTGGAGAGGGGCACGAGGGAGTTATTTTTACTTTGAAAGTTTGTCTTTGGGCCAAGTACCAGTCTAAGCTGTGGCAAGAGGTCCTGAGAGCAGCCAGAGTTGCTGTCCCTTGAGCACACTGGACAGGAAGTGTTGGGAAGAGAATGCTGGAACTCTAGGATACCAGCACAAATCTAGGAACCTCACTGGACAGATACTCGCTCCTGAAAAGAAATGCGTGCAGGAAAACATCCTGAGGCTCTGAATGACAACTCAGGGGCAGGTCCCTGGGAGCTTTCCTAATGGCAGGCTGTAGAATACTCTGTTTTTAAAAAAACAAACATAAATTTATTTTGTTACATTGCAATCGGCATACTTATCAGTGTTTCGCCCCTGAGCTTCTAAGTCCCAATGAACTACCTATGCAGGCACTTGAGCTACACAGAAGTAATAGCTGAGTGTGACTTTTAAGTACTGTGAGCATTAAGCAATCATTCAGGGCATTCCCTGTTCCCTTTTCTGCTTCACTGTTCCCTGGCCTCAAACTCTGGTTCTCAAACCCTAACTTTGAGGTCTGTCATTAGCACCTCTCAGATTTCGCAGTTTTCAATCTTTAAGCAGGTTCTTGGATCTTGGTTCTGCAGTGGGGATTTAAACTTTGGTCACCCCTGCAACCTGAGGTTGTCGACAGCCTCTGAAGAGGGCTCCCCTCCTTCCCTCGGCCTACATGACCAAACCAGCCATCAGGCCAGCCTGGCGCCAGCTTAGTGACCTGTCCAGTGAAGAGACTGCATCCACTAGCGGACAGGCAAGTTGGCAAAACCAGTTCTACATTTGTCTTGGCCCACTTGGGTCCCTGTTACCGGGGTTATGCCAGGAAATTCAGGAGCAGTGAAACATGAATTTAAAACAATTTATTTCCACCATGACTTTCAAGTGAGCAAAGAGTAAGAAATCAATAATTACCATCTGGGGTTCATATTTTAGTTAAGAACATACACACACGGGACCACTCCATAAAGACTCTGACATCTTGACTTTTTAAAACTAGCATAAATTATTTATTGAACTGCTGCCTTTGCAAAAAGAAGGGGGAAAGTACAAGTCTGCTGATTTTTTCATAATCCTTCCTCCTTAAAAAGGCTCTCTTGAGAACTACCATATCTATAGTTTTGAACAAATGTCTATCTGAAGTTTAGCAAACCCACCCGCTTTATTTCAGTTTCTTTTTGTTCTGGTAAAGTCAAGAAAATATTAATACTTTTTATTTTAAAATAATATGTGTTGTATATAAGTCATTGTGTGCATAGACCCGAAGTTATTTATTCAATCTATGGACAATTGTTTAGTTTCTAGATTGGTGCATTATGCTATAAACATTCTTGTATGTGCATCCTAGTGTACGTGCATATGTTTCTTCAAAGAATACCTGAGAGGAATTGCCAATTGTGGCAGATGTGCATGCTCAACTTTCCAATGTAAAGCAAACATAGTAGTTCCGAAGTAGTTCAAACAATTTACACTCCCCCAAGTAGCACCCAAAAAGAGATCCTTTCACTCTACATCCTCAACTACACCAGTGTTTCAGAATTAATTTTTCTAATCTAGTGGATTTGTAATGGTAGCTTACTGTGGTTTCAATGGGCATTTCTCTGATTATGTTGAACTTAATTAAGCACCTTTCATTTGTTTTTTTAGCCATTTGGATTTCCTCTTTGTGAAGAGCCTATTTAAATCTTTTGCCCATTTTCTATTGGGCTGAGCATATTTTCTTATCTATTTCTCAGAATGTTTAAAACAAATTTTACATAGGAAATGTTGTCAGCAATATGTACTATAATATTTATATATAGATATATATATATAAATCTTTTATATTTATTTATAGATAAATATTATCTCCCTTATTGTGATTCTTGTTTACACTTTCTTAATGGTATATTTTGGAAAACAGAGGGTTTTAATTTTAATGTAGTAAAAATGATTACTCTTTTCCTTTATGATTGGTACTTTTAAGAAACCTTTCTCGTTTTAAGGCTAAGAAGATGTTTTCCCTGTTTTTTCTTCTAAAAAGTTTATTGTTTATCCTTTGACATTAATTCTTTAATCAGCCTGGAATTTGTTTTCATATGATATGAGCTAAGAGTCCAATTTCATTTTTCCAGATGAATGCCCAATTATTTTAGCATCATTTACTGAACTATATGCAAGTATAAAATTGATTTTTATTTATCTATTTTGTGACCAGCAGCTTCCTAAGATCTCTTAATTAATTCTAACAATTTACGCATAGATATTTACTATCTCTTTCAACTTATGACTAGTTTTAAAACTTGTTTCTACAAATTAGATTATATGTTTCTAAAAATGGTTCTACAAATATAATCACATAAATGTCCTCATTTATTTTCTTAATGTAACAAATTATATTAATCAAATTTTTTATGTCAAACCAATCTTGCACCCCAAGGATAAATTCAACTGTATCATGATGGATTATTCTTTTTCTACATTGCTAGTATTTTAGGATTTTAATATCTATGTGTATATTAGCAAATAACTTTCTTTTCTAGTACTGTTCTAATCAGATTTTTATATCAAGGTTATGTGAGCCTAATAAAAGGAGTTGGGGGATAATCCCTTTTTTCCTATACTCTGGTCTATTATGGGTGAGTATTTGTTTTTGGATGTTTAGTAGATTGAAAGCCTCCAGGTTTGAATATTTTTTTGTGGGAAAGTTTTTAATTACTGATTTATTTAATGGTTTTAGGTCAATTGCATTTTCTTTTTCTTTTCATGTCAGTTTCCAAAAGATACAGTTTTCTTTCTTTCTATTGGGGGGGTGTATTGCTGACCATTTCGAGGGTCAAGAACTATTCATAAATAAGTCATTAATCTGTAGCTCTTCTTCTTTTACAACATAAGTTTGTAAGGCTATACATTTCTCTCCAAGATCAGCTTTGCGTAAATACCAGAAATTTGAATATAGTTTCTCAATGTTGTTCAGTTCTAAATATGTTTTAACACTCATTTTTCTTTCTTTGATGCATGGGTATGTAGGGGCTATTTCCTAACTTCTAACAACATTGGGCTTTTCTACTTAAAAACTGCAACTTAATTTCATTATGGCCAAAAAACACAGTCTAAATTACTTCAATTATTTGAGACATTTTGAGACATTCCCTACAGTCCAGATGTTTTAAAAAATATTTCTATTGGTGCTTAAAAGAAATATGGAATTTGCAGTCGTTAGGTAGAGACAGTAAATCAAATTGGTCAATCACTTTGTTCAACTCTTCCATATTTTTACTGACTTTCTCTTCAATTACTTAGAGATTAAAAACTCATGTAATGGTTGTAGATTTGCTCCTGTTTGGGGTTCTGATAATAATTGTTTTATATTTTAGGATACTAGGTGTTACATCATTAGGCCAAATTGCACTTCCACCAGCATAGTATAAGAATTTACATCCTCTCCAATATTGAGTATTGTCAAACTTCTAATTTTTAAATAATTGAATGTGTGTAAAAGAAATCTCCATTGTGATCATGTTTTCTAGTACACTAATTATTAATATGATTAATCAGCTCTGTATGTGTTCTAGTTTGCTAGCTGCCAGAATGCAATATATCAGAAACGGAATGACTTTTAAAAGGGAATTTAATAAGTTGATAGTTTTCAGTTCTAAGGCCAAGAAAATGTCCCAATTAAAGCAAGTCTATAGGAATGTCCAATCTAAGGCATCCAGGGAAAGATACCTTGGTATAAGAAGGCCGATGAAGTTCAGGGTTTCTCTCTTAAGTGAGAAGGCACATGGCGAACACAGAGTTTCTCTCTCATCTGGAAAGGAACATGGTGAACACAGTCAGGGTTCCTCTCTCATCTGGAAGAGCACATGGCAAACACGGCATCATCTGCTAGCTTCTTCTCCTGGCTTTCTGTTTCATGAAGCTACCCGGGAGACATTTTCCTTCTTTATCTCCAAAGGTCGCTGGCTGGTAGACTCTGCTTCTTGTGGCTATGTTGTTCTGCTCTGCTCTCTTCCCCAATCCCGTGGGACGCTTTCTTAATTAAGACATATAAAGGATGCTAGACCTGAGCTAAATGGGAGATAAAAACTCACCAATATCCCATGAGGCTTACAAAAGCCTGCAGCTGCTTCACCATGGGTGGTCTCAGGTAGGCTCCCAAGAACTTGACAGACAAACCAGGTCTTTGGACCTTGCCCTCATTGATTGTCCATCCCCAGGTATCTAATGCATGAGGCAGGCTGCCTGAGGCTTCTTCTAAATCTGTAAGATAATCAAGGGTTAACATAATATCATCCACATAATGGTATAAAGACATTGTATCCTTATATTTCCGAGTGGCCAAGTCCTGAGCTACCAACCCATGGCACACAGTAAGGCTGTGTATGTAGCCCTGTGGCCACACCACAAATGTCCTTTGCCAATCTTCCCAGGTGAATGCAAACTGTTCCTGGCTCTCTGAGGCCAGGTCATAGTGGTATTGCCCTAAAGAAACAGTCAGTTGATCCATTATATGGTCAATGGTACCACAGCATTCATGGGAAGAGTGACTTCAGACTTCACTGAGCTCACAATGATGGACAGTCATTCTCCATGTGCCATCCAGCTTTTGGATAGGCCACACTGGAGAGTTATTAAGGACTATGAGCCATCTTCATGATCCAAGCCTTTTCCAATTGCAGAATCATCTTCCCAATCTCCTCTTGTCCTCCTGGTGATATTATCTCACCTTAACAATCTTTTGGGGCTCAGGCAAGTGCACTGGGGAATGGTGAGGATGACCTCTAAGCACAGGTTTCATTACCTGCACCCATAACTGCCTCGGGTGGTTCTTAAAGTCAGTCGTTGCAAAATGTCCATGCCTAGTATTCTCAGGAATAGGAGAAATATAAACTGTGCAGGCTCAGGATGGCAAGTGGCCAAGGCCAAGCACAACCATGGCTTGTTTCACATGGACCGTGCACCTTCCATATCTGTCAGTGTGAGTCAGAGGGCCATCAAACCAGTCTAGGTTTCCATACAATAAAGTGCATTCTGCTCCCGTATTCACCAGGGCCAAGACCCACTTTACGTTGCAGGGTGACCAAAACATTGAGAGTTCTATGTGTGGCCTTTGGTCTCCCAGCTCCCTCATCACCCAGGAACCACGGCCAGCACATCAATCCATTAAATCTATATCATCACTCCTGTATGGGTGTAAAATGTCACGTAAGTGTAAGGGTGGGACTCAACCTGCTTTTTCACCTTTAGTTTAGTGAATCATTGCTTCCTGGGTAGTTCTTTCCATAAAGCCAATAATACTTCATTGGGCTGTTGATCAATTTTCTCAGGATCCACCCCTGTGACCAACAAATCCACCCACATTTATACCTGAGATACCTTGGTGGGGCCACCAGTTTTACTCATCCCTTTCTGCTTGGGAGGCAGCTTCCATTTGGATGGCAGCTTCACCCTCTTCTTTACCAGGAACACTCCCTTCTCCCTTTATCACACCTCTATATCCCCTAGCTGTGTTAGAGTGGTAGTGACCTCATGCACGCTATGGTCCACATAGGGGGCCAGGATCGCAGCCAAGGTGCCAAAGTTACCAGATAGTGCTGCAGCTAAGATCATAGCCTTTATATGGGTGGTGAACAGTCATCATCAGGAGTCTTATATTGGGTTTGAAATATCATTTGTCAAATCCCCATTTCTCAAATGATTTGGACTACGACCATACATGTAGTCCATTTACTCATGGTTTCTGGGAGTTCCCCCGGTGTATTAGTTAGGGTTCTCTAGAGAAACAGAATCAACAGGGAACACTCACAAATATAAAATTTATAAACGTGTCTCACGTAATCATGGGAACGCAGCGTCCAAAATCTGCAGGGTAGGCTGTGAAGCTGATGATTCCAATGGAGGGTCTGGATATGAACTCCATAGGAGAGGCTCACCGGCCGAAACAGGAAGAGAGCTGTCTCTTCTGAATCCTCCTTAAAAGGCTTCCAGTGATTAGACTGAGCATCACTCACTGCAGAAGACACTCCCCTTGGCTGATTACAAATGGAATCAGCTGTGGATGCAGCTGACGTGATCATGATTTAATTCTATGACATGTCCTCATTGCAACAGACAGGCCAGCACTTGCGCAAACAGACAAATAGGTACCACCAACTTGGCCAAGTTGACACATGAACCTGACCATGACAGTATGTTTCTTAATCAAATAATTTTCCAATACAGTAAAATGTCTATTTATGTCTTTGGTCAGTTTTCCTATTGAGTTGCTTATCCTTTTTTCAACCCAAAAGGAAATGTTATTTGTAAGGGTACCAAATAACTTCTTTCAGTTTGTATCTTGCCTTTTCACTTCCTTTAAGGTGTTCTTTGATGTCTAAAAGTTCTTTTAGAATTTTTAATGTAGTCAGAGTCATCAATATCATCTTTATATGGTGATCTTTTTGTATGCCATGTTTAAGAAACTTTTTCCTAGCTCCAGATAAGGAAGATATTCATGTGTGTTTTTACTTAAAAATATTTTAAGTTTTGTTTCTGATATTTAAGTTTTTTAATCCTTCTGGATTATTTTTGGGTTTGGTATGAGGTTAAGTACACACTTACATTTTTCTCTTTATAGGTAAAGATATTTTTGCTGACTCTTTATTAAATGCAAGCTCATTATCCACTACTGTGCAGTATCACCTTAGTCACGTATCAAAGTTTCTTTTATTTGTGAATTTTTTTTGGATTTTCTATTCTGTCAGTCAATCTTTATATCCTTGTTCACATACCATACCACCTTAATTACTATAGCTTTATATTAATTCTGCTAGGACAAATTCTCTTTCCTTTTTCAGAAATGTCTTGACAGTTCTTAGTCTTTTACTTTTCCATAAAAATCATAGAATCAGCTTGCCAAGTTCCACTTGAAAAAAAGTGTTGAAATTCAATTTCTGGACAGTCAACATCTTTTCAATATTAAGTATTGCAATGCATAAATGTGGGATATCTCTCCATTTATTTAGGTTCTATTTAATGTCTTACAGGAAAGTATTATAATTTTCTATATTTTGGCCTTACACATCTACTTTTATATTTATTCCTAGATACTTTATCTTCTGTTGCTATTTTTGTTGTTGTTGCTATTTTAAATGGGTCTTTTTAAAAATTAATTTTTCTAACAGTGGATGGTGTTTAGAAATGCAAGTGATTTTTGTATTTTGGTCATATATCCAGCCACCATGTGCAGTTGTAAGTGGAAATTGAGAATTATTAAATTATGACGGCTGAATCATAACACAGTATATATAATACAATAATGATTAGTATTTTGTAGAATAACTGGAAAGAAATACCTGAAATTACTCTTTTGTAACCCAGCTCTCTTGCTTTTTGATAAGATTGTATAACTATATAACCTTTATATTGTGAACGTAAAAAACTCATGACTGGTCCCGCTTGTACCTCCTTATCTTGCTTTACAACTTTAGCGTCTAATGATCACAAAAGACAGCCCCAAATGTTTATTAATGAAGGAACTTGAGTCAGCCCCAAACCAACCCATCCCAATTCCTAAACTATCTTACTGGACAAAGCTAGATCTAATCAAAATTGACCCGCCTGATGATCAGCTGGGTGGTGCAAGCAGAGCTCCGTGGTAGAATTCTTCCCCGCCATGCAGGAGACCCGGGTTCAATTCCCGGAGCCTGCACATGCCCCCCCCACACCCAAAAAAAAGAAAACAACCTGCCTGACATGAACAATAATGTAAACTTTAACCTACAAGTGACCTATTCTTCATTATAATACTAAAAATCACACTGATGATCATATGAAGGCCGCCATTTTCTGACATGTTTGGTGACTAAGCATGTAATCAGTCTTCACATGCTTAATAATTAGATCATCTCTAACTTCATCTCAAGCCAATATTCACATTATCCTAAAACCTGCCCATCTTTTAATACTATAAAACTTTAGGCCCATAGGACATTTCTGTTCTCCTTGCTTCAGATTGCAATAAACTCCTTCTCCCTTTGAAGCCCCAGTGTCATAGATTGGCTGTTATGCACAGCAGGCAGAGAACCCGTGTATGATCAGTATCACTAAAAAGTGAGTTATCTATAACAGGAAAAGAAGAGTCCTCTTACCTTATCTAGAAACACTCAAAACTAGGGAACTTCATTAGAAATGGCAAAAATAAGTTCCATGAACTGAAGTGGAAAATGCCCCAGATTCATTCTCTATCTACTTTCTCTGCTCAAATTCCTTCTTATCTGGATTGAATTCAGCCCTATCCTCTCATTCCAGTATTTAATTCAAGCAGGCTGAATCAAGTTGAGAAGGGAAGGAAGAGGTGGAGGCCTAATTTCACAGCTGTAATTTCAGACACTTCAGATTATCCTTTTGATCATATGCCTATATTGAGAGAAGGGTACTAGAATGGAATCGCTCTAGTTCTTGAAAAGGTCAGTCCTATGGATTCAGGATGGAAATGACTACTGGTCCAGAAATGGCTTCGAGGGTCAATGTGCCCTTGTGGGAGGTTTGAAAATGAGGAAAACTAGGAGATAGTCTTTTCAGTTGACAGTCACCTCCTACTTTCATCTCTATCTGCCCATGAGGTGGGGCTCACACTCTACCAGGGCAATTTCATTCTTTTTGTTTTGCTTTAGTCATATTTTCATTTCTTTATTAGAAAGAGGCTTCTACACTATAGCCACCTCTCTCCATTACTTTGCACATTTTTTTCTTTTTCCTGTTTTCCCCCTTAGAATACTGTATGGCTGACACACAAAAAAATCCCATGGCAGGAAATACAAACTGGCATATTGAATAATCAAAACAAGATCATAGGAAATAATAAGCAAAGTGAAATATCTGTCAATGGTTTTAGTTGCAGTAAAAACAATATAAATTAAGCATCATTAAGTCATTGTGAAATATAAACCTGCTGAATGAGATAATATAAAAACTAAACCAAAAAACCCATCTCTGAATAAAGCCTGTGCTGCTCCTTTCATCATCTATACATTGCCATTTACAGAAACAGAAAAAATAAAAATAAAAAATAACGTGGGCCACAGCTCGCCCTTCCCTGTGATGTGACATCACCGTTAACCTCCCCTTTTGGAGGTTCACCCTTGTGGCAAGAGGAGAATGCAATTCAGAGTTGGCAGAAGGCAATCTCATCCTTAACTCCAGAATTCGTGTGTTTTTTTTTTTTTCCATTTTTTTTTTTTAATTAGAGAAGACAGGTTTGCGGAACAATCGTGCATAAAATACAGGATTCCCATAACCCACCCTATTAGTAACACCTTGCATTGGAGTGGAATATCTGTTACAATTGACAAAAACACATTTTTATAATTGCGCTGTTAACTAGAGCCCATGGCTTAACTTAGGGGCCGCTATTTTTATAGTGCCGCTCCACAGATTTTTTTTATTATTATTAATTTTTTTTTAAAACCAAAAAACGCCAAACAAACGCAAACATTCGTAACTTTTGATCATTCCATTCTACATATATAATCAGTAATTCACAATATCATCACATAGTTGCATATTCGTCACCAGAATTAGTTTTGAGGCTGTTTACCTACATTTCCACTTGACTTCTCACTTCAGACCAAAGAATCTTACAGTTCCCAGAACTCACCTGATCCAACTCTCATTTTGTAGTTTCAAACACTGATGATGTAACGGATTCATTCAAAGTTAGGGTATCAGTTAGTAGCAGAGCCAGGAAAAGAGCCTCACTCTTACTCCAAGTGCTATTTCACACTTCTTGTTGCTTCTCAGAGACTGATATACTGAAATAAATAAGCATTTTTATTAAAAACTCACACTGGAAAAGCTAATGTAAATTTTGGGGGAAAGTAGCCTGAAATGACTGTTCCCTGCACAGTAGGTTAGCTGGCTGTCCAGAAGTCAGATTGAAATTAAAGAGTGACTTATCCAGGCAGCACCAAAGGGATCAGTCTCCAAGGGGTGCTAACAAGAAGACACTTTTGTGTGAATTTGAGAAATACACCTCTCCTGAGCAGTGGCAGCTCCAGGCGATGTAGGACTTGGCAGGGGACAATGCATTTGTGAGACTATAAAGACACTCCTTCCTCCAGGTCAATGCAGCCAATGCCCCTGGGCAGTGTCGAAGGTGAAGCGTGGGATGGACTTCTGTCCCCACTTGTCACTGTGGCTGAGCAGCCTCTTGCATTTACCAGAAATCTTTCTTTTATGGTGGGGGTTGAGAGAGCCAAACAGCAGTAAACGATCACTAGCCTATTTCTTTAGGTTACTCTGGTGAGCTAAAGTGATATACAATTGGAGAAAAGGTTGAAAGCTGCCCTGGAGACCCTTCTATGTCCCTCCCACTCACTGCCCCAGAGGGCTAGTGTTCTGGGAGTGGGTTGTTCTAAGTTAAGGCAGGAAAATTCACCGTGCTAATACTATAATTCCCCTGGAAACAGTCTGCTGTGTTTTAAGAGAGGAAAGAGTGCTCTGGTGTTTATTGCAGAGGTTGCACTCTCATTTTGGACATGGTTCCAATACTTGTGGACAAGGTAGAGCCTGGGCTTTAGGTCAATTGATAAGTTTGAAGAGGGGAATGGGTGCTACCTCATTTGAGCGGGGAATGGGTGCTATCTCGTCTTCCTCTCCACTATTTCTCAGTCCAGTTGTGGACAATCTACTGCAAGTAGTCGATCACATTATCTGTGCCACATACAAACCTTTGGCTTTTAGGGCCCAGCATAGCAGGGCACCAGGACGTCTGACTGTAGAGGAACCGACGATGGTACCTGAGGTTTGTTTTGTCCTGTGGGTACAACTCCCATACTTTCAACTCAGGTCCTGCTAAAACGAAGCGCTAAGGAAGTTCCGTCAATTACTGGGTGCCTTTGTAGAGCATAGCATTCCCCTACTTTTCTATGGGGAAGCTGACTGCCAGAGCGGTTAAGAATGAAGACTGGCACCAGAGAGATCTGGGTTGGAATTGTGGCTCTATTTTTAACTAGTTGTGCAACTAGTTGGGATAATTTTAGTGCTTATCTTAAAGTGTGAAGAAGATAATTTCCTGGAATATAATATGCACTTAATAAGCATTAACTATTCTTATTATTAGGGATCTTCTGGGTGAAGTGTTCCTGGGTTGCTCTTAAAGAAACCCCGACAAGTGGCAGTGACGGCCAGGCAAGACAGGAGGGTGACTGAGACCGGGAATGCTGGGCTGCAGCGTAACATGCCCCTGTGTTTGCACCAAATGTGGCCTCAGCTTTCCTAGAACTCAGGATTCTCAGGTTGCCCAAGGAGGGTGAGCCAGGGACAGATGCACAAAATGATCATCAAACATCCTTCAGATCAAACAGAAACACTGGACTAAATATAGGGCATGGAACTGGGACAATAATAGAAAAAAAGAAAATACACAAGTTTACAAAAGTTTCCATGTCCACTGGAATTCAGGACATGAAGGACTTTCTGACCACACCCGTGCCATCTCCCAGGACTTTTAAGAGGTCAGGGATAAGAACCACACTGGGCACACACTACACCTCTGATGGTGGGACTACATATAAAGCCTCTTTCAGACAGTCCAGAAAGCAAGACCAGGATACACACTGCCAATGGCCCTCGCGTGAAGAAACATTACTATTAAATTTTCATGGGTTTGAGAACAAGCATCTTGCCTAATATCTTTGTTACCCACAGGGACAAGAGCAGGTGCTCAATAAAGAAACATACTAACAGCAGAGGCAAAAGGAACAGGAAGGGTGAATGAATAAACGCCACCAAACTATTTCCAGCCCACCCGATTTATCCATTGGTAAATTGCAAATAAGGACGTATGTATTTGCCCTATCAACACTTCAAAGAACCTTCAAAATCTGGATGCTGACCCACCCGATGCCCACTAGGGGTGTAGGGCTGAAGGGAGATTAGCGGTCAGCACGAACCATTATCTCTTCCCTTCCAAGTCCAGAATAGCAGGCAGTGTAAATGAGGCCACCACGCGCCTTCTGCTCCCAAAGCTAGAGAGAGGCAAGGTCTCTCTTCGCCGCCCCGACCCAGCACCGCAGCAGCAAGGCTGGAGAAGACGGGGAAATCCATTAATAAGCAAACCCCCATGCTGTTTCTGCCGGAGGGAGGCCCCGCGAGCGCGGCAGCGGCGAGGTGGTCCGCGGAGTTCCGGGCGGGGACAGCGGGAGGGAGGAGGCGTGGCGCCACCCGGCCCGGGTGTCGGGCGTCTGCGGGGCGCCGGGGTTACGGCCCGCGCGGCTCCAACGTGGGTGCGGCGCGACCCGCGTGTGTCGGGCCGGCGCGGGCGGGACCGGCGCTCCTGCAGAGGGAGCTGTGCGCCCAGCCTGGCGCGCGCACGGCACCGCCCGCTCCCTCTTGCTGCCGCCGCCTCCGCCGCCGTTGGGCCCGCCCGCCGGGGAGGGGCTCCCGGCCTCGCCGACAGCTGCTTCCTGCTTCCCGCACGTCCTCGCCGCCGCGCCGCGGGTCCCAGTCGCGCGAGCCCTGACTGAGAGCCGCCTGCTGCCGCCGCACGCTCGGCCCCTGTGCCCGCTGCCCAGCCTCATCCCCGCGGCCAGCCTGTCCCGCTCACCTCCGCACCCGGCACTCGGCGCCCGCACGTTGTCCCCTGCCCGCCCCGGCCATGCTGTCCTTCCACTACCCCGACGTGTACCGCGACGAGACCGCCGTGAGTAACCCTCCCGCACCCACCCGGCTCCCCGCCGCGGGGGCCGCGCCCGCCTCGCCAGCCGCCGCCTGCGGTTCCTCTTCCCGCGGCCCCTCGCCCCCCACCCGCCCGCTCTCTCCCTTCCCCCTCGGCCTTTGTTTGAGAGCAGCGGGCCGGGGGCGCGGGGCTCCTCCCCAGCCGCGGGGCTCCCGGGGGCCGTCACTGTCGTGCTGCCAGCTGGAACCTGTACTCTGCCGTCCCTTGGCCGCTGCCTGAAATCAATGGGGTCAAGGGCAGACGCCCGGGCAGCAGTGGGCATCTTAAGGGAGTGGGAAGACGGAAGGTGTCACTGCTTTTTTGACTGGTGGAGGCTCATGCTTAAATATGGTGGTAGGAGGAAAAAGTATGCCTGCTGGTATGTGTGACTGTAGATGATGTACAATTTTAAAACGAATGCAAACTTTTACAACTTCCGATTTTAAAGCCCTTTGGAGTCAGCCTCATTCATTCGATCTGAAAGCGCTTATTGAGCGCCCCCTCTTCCTGCAGGCCGGGTGCTGGGCGTGGGGCGCCGGGGATGCCGCGTTGAAGAGGAGCGGTCACCCTGTAGTGTGGCGAGTGCTGAGCCAAGTTTTCTTAAAGGAGAAGAGGGGCTGAGGGGAGGCCTTCGAAGGGAGACAGGGTGGCCTTTTTTAGAATAAGTTTTGCCTAGAAGGAGTTAACCACCTTATTACCTAAGCTGCAGATGAACTCAGGGTAACCTTTGAGATCCGGTGGGTAGAATGCTGGGCAAACACCTTTTATGTGTAAAAAATAATTTGGCATCGGAAGAATCGGATTGAATCCAAATGTTGCCAGGGTGTGATTCTCTTCCTTGTAGCCAGATTCTTAGATGACTTAGAATCAGAGTAAAAATGTTTTTGTATAATGCAGTTTAAATTTTTCTGTTTATTTTGACCCGATTTTTGCCAGAAAGTCTGTGCTTTATAAAGCATGTCTCACTTTGGGGTAAAGATGCCGAGACTTTACAATAAAGGACGTGATGTTTTAAATTAAGACTTCCAAATGGCCCTGATGTGTTCTGGCTTCTGTGACCATTGGCATCTGGTAACCATGTTTTTCTCAGTCTGTTTAGCTGCTTGCTTATTAAATTTGCTCTAACAGCACACGAAGCCCTATTCTTATGGTTCAAAACCTTGCTGACATTGCTTCCTTTATGTATGATACTGCTGGAATGGAAAAGAGGACAGGCTAAGTAAGAAGACCTGGGGTCTAATTGTGGCTTTGCTACTCACTAGTTGGGTGATTTGGTGACCACTTACCTGATATAGGCCTTTTTGCTCATATCATCATTCATTCATTCCCCCAACAGTCTAGCTCTGCAGTGTGGCTGACTTTAGTAATGGGAATACATGTGAATATCTTGGTTTGGACCTTTAAAACTTAGAACTTTCAGGATAGATAAAAATACAAACAATTGCTCAAAATATAGTTTGATAAGTGCATATCTCAGTTTTGTTTTGTGTTGATTTTTCGGAGGGATGCTACTTGCTTACTTTTTCCCCACTCTGGGTACCAAAATCCTGCAGTTCATATATCTATGTTTAACAGTTCTCGAAAGGGTTAAATGGGGATTTTTATGAAGGCATCAGAAAGATTAGGAACAATTAACTCTAAAGGGGATACCGTGGATTTTAATATTCTGCAGTTCCTTCTCACTAAAGAACTTGCGCTAACCTTCAGTCAGCATGGCCAAGGAGATGTAGCCCTGGTGCAGACTGGATCTTCCTCTGTGGATCCCACAGTGCAAATACCCCAGCAGATAGCTGACATGAGTATCCTCTTCCTGCTTCAGGGTTCTGATTACTAAGCCCTAGGCTTGGCTTCTGTATTCCCTCAAACCATAGCCGTAGATTTCTGGGAGGGGCTTGTTTCCAACCTGAGCTGAAGATTGCTGTAGCTGTCTGTCTCTCTTACTGGAGCATCTTTCAGGCACTTGCTCGACAGTCTCCTGCTGTATTGTGAGGCTGGAGCATAGAACCCCTTTGGTAAATACTGGGCAGAAATGTGGAAGCCGTGACACTTCTTGTATAACACTGTTGACCATCTGCTGATAGTGTTGCTGTCAGGAAATTCAGGCTGTTCCAGGGGGCTCCCATTGTGATAGCAGGGTGTGCAGGTTGAGATGAGAACACAGAGGAGGAAGGGATTCATTTCTAGTAGGAAGAGAAGAAAATTTTTAAATAGAGCCTGGATGTTGGCCAGTTGAATAAGTGAGAAAGGCCATTCCTGGCCGTGTGACTAAAATAAGGCCATGTTCTGCAGACCTGGATGGTTGTGGAATTTCATTTGTTTGTAGAATGGCAAAAGGCCATTGTGACCAGAGCATGCATTGGTGTGAGGCTTGGGTGGGGGGGTCTGGAAAGATGTCGGCCCTGCCCACTGTGTGTCAGAGCCTGTACTTGATCCTGCAGGCCGGGGGGCAGCCCTAGAGAGGTGCAAGTAAAATACTGAACTGTATTAATAGTACAGTGCCTGATGAGGGCTCTATTTTTAAAGCCCCCTTGAGATTTGTAAACTTAAAATCAGATGGAAGAATTAGATACCGCATAACTTGAATTCAGGGGATGTCACCATGAGAACACCCCATTTGTAGGGACTGGTTTTGTAAAAGAAAGGTGGGGAGGTGGTTTTGGGGATTATCCTGGAGAGACACAGTTTTGTGTCCTGGTTAACAATGTCTGGTCAATAACTTGGGCCTGCTTTAGATAGTAAGTTCCAGTTCTGGGAAGATAGGACTGTTTCCTTGGGGGCGAACACCATTCAGGAGGTGGGAGGGCGTATGATGCCCTGGGCTTTGGGATGGGGTGTACGAAGTGTGCACCTGCCATTTTACACGTGGCCCTGCCCGGCTTGGCTGAGTGATCTAGTATGAGGTTGAGTCCACAGGCTTTGGGATTAGGCAGAGGTGGGTTACAGCCCTACTGCTTTTATCAACTCTCTGACCTTTGCCACTTGCTCTAGTTCACTCAGGCTTCAATTTCCTCATCTGGAAAATGAGTTAATAATCATCTCAGGGTGAGGGGCAAATGAGCTAATGTGGGTGAATTCTGCAGTGCAATGTTTAGGTCCCGGGCTCTCTGAGTAAAGCGGTAGATCTGTTGGTCTTTACCCTCACTTGTCTCTCTGAGCTGCATTTCCTAATCTGTAATGAGGGAATATAAACAAGCCTCTTCAAAGCATCGAGCACAATGTGGCTATTCAATAAGTGTTCATAATTTTGCACTCATCGGTACCTTCACTTGCGCATATGCTTGCCGTGATTTCTGGTAATCTTTTTTGCTTCCTTTTGAAAAGTTAAATTTCTGGGAATACTTCTCTGAGTTTTAGTAATATCACGACCCAGGAGCATTATTTTCTTTTTTGCATTGGCTGGCACTGGGAATTGAACCCAAGTCTCCGGCATGATAGGCAAGAACTCTTGCCACTGCGCCACCATTGCCCACCCCCAGGAACATTTTTAAAGTATCTGCTCTGACCCTAGAGGAACATTTGGGGAAAACAAAGGGGGAATTCTTTGAGTCCCAGCTCCAATTCTGAACAAGGTATGGCCCTGGGCGTAATGTCCAGCCTTGTCCCTGCCAACATTTAGTATGTTGGATTGGCATATCTTTTGCAGTTTTACATTTTTCGGATCTCTTATTGCTCAGGAAAAGAAAGTTGTCATTTTAAGCATTTTTATAACCACTCAATGCTGTGCCAAATGGAAAAGACTTGCAGATGAGAGGGAAAAAAATTTTAAATACTGCATTCAGTGGTGACATTGTGCTGAAACTTAGAGAAGCTTTACGTAACGGTTAAAAATTAGTAATTTTATGAAGACCTATCAGAAGAGGCTTTAGTCTCACTTTATTGACCCTTGCTGTCATCAGCCCATTGTTTAATGAGATCAGTTCCAGAGTGTTCTGCCTTAACTCCCATGTATCCAATTGTGCATTCCAGGTGTTCTCTTACCTGGTACCAGGTGCAGGCCGATGCAGACCCCTTGCTGAAAGTCCTTTGTGGAAAACACACAAGAAGATTGTTCTCTGACCACTTGGACAGCACCCACAGTGGGTCTCTGATTAGCTCTAGAGGCCTGTGCTCAGTTTTTCCATTTCTAGGACGGTGTTTTCTTTTCTCAGAGAATAGCCCTTACCTTCTGGTGTTATAGAATAAAGCAAGAAGGAGACATTAAAAAGTCACCTGAGACAGAGGAGACTACCCACAGGAGAAGCCTTGAACTGGATGCTAGAGTTGTGCAGGGAGACTTGATTGGAAAGACATGGTCGATGTGGTTTGGGTTAATTAGATTAATTTTATTGGTATAAGATGGAAGAGTTTGTAACATTTCAACTTTGGGATAATTTCTCTAATTCTCTGGAGAGTGGTGAAAAACTGGCGCCACCCCCGCACCTCCAAACCTGCTTCAGGCTCATTCCCCCAGACTCTGGGCCCAGCATCAAGGAATCTGTGCTTTTGTGACGCTCCCCAGGTGATTTCTATTGTCAGCCTCTCAGCCATCCTCACACCAAGCTGTTCTTGTTGTTGTTTAATGCGATTTTATTGAGATCTATTCACACAGCATAGACCCCATCTGAAGTATGCAGTCACTGGGTCACAGTGGTTGTCACATGGTTGTGCATACAGCCTGTGATCAAATTTAGATTCTCCTTACTCTAGGAAAGAAGTAAAATAGAAAAGAAGACCCTAATCCTCCCCATACTCCTTATCCACCCTTATTATTGACCCATGATGTTGGCATGGAACATGTGTCACTTTTGATGAAAGAGTATTATAAAATATTACATTTAACAGTAGTCCATAGTTTGCAGTAGGTTTATTTTCCCCATATGCCCCTCTATTATTAACTCCTTATAATAGTGTTGTACGTCTGCTTACGCTAAGCTGTTTTATTTCTTCAAACATCAGGGTAGTCTGGAAGGGCAATGTGTTTGTGCCTCCTTCTTATAAAAGGCAGAAGAAAGCATTTTATAGTAATATACAAACAGGAAGAAAAGTGATCGTTTTAGAGATGTTCTTTGCATTTAAATCGGCCTTTTCAGCTGGTATCAGTTAGAATCGTTATACTAGACATTAGTAACTTGATTTTTGGCAGTTTAAGCTTAAAAACACAATTGATCATCTCATATATTGTAGGGGCTGTTCCTAATCATTCGTCAGCTTAGAAAGAACAGGAAAATAAGCACGTGTGCGGTGGGCCCCTCATCAACAGGGCCTTCGTGAATTTTCAGTGCATCGTGTAATTCTGTACTTTGTCCTGACAGCACATTTTCAAGTTTCTATAGCACAGCAGTAGGTCTTTGTTTTGTGTTGTATAGACAGAGCTGTTTCCTATTCTCAGCCGGTAGTCTTTCTTCCCTCTCCAGCTAAAACATTCCTTTCACGAAGGGTGGCTTGACACCTTTGAGAACCTGCCAACTTTGGTTCATGTAGTAATTTGGTTAAGACGTGTGCCAGTGAGCCGATTGCAGTATTTTTGACTGGACCTTTCCTATTTTTCCAGCACTATTCACAAATATTAATTTTAATTGGTGATAGACACTAATGATCTCATACCTCATTTTGTCTTTTGCAGGTACAAGATTATCATGGCCATAAGATCTGTGACCCCTACGCTTGGCTTGAAGACCCAGACAGTGAGCAGACAAAGGTATGTGGTTTATAATTAAAGTGAATTCGCTTTAGCAGTTAGCGCCCAACCCTAGCCGTCAGTGTCTACCTTCCTGTGTTTTCCACCACGTGATGGGGAGGGTACCTGTTGGCATCACACTTTTTGCCAAATGATTTATGGGGAAAAGGTGCAAATATTTTAAGTCTTGGAGACAATCAAGTATCTGTTTTGAGTAATTTTATGGTTTACAGTGACCCTGATGAACCAGCTGTTGGACACGGGAATGTTAGAAGGAAAGAAGGGGGCAGAGGGAGGAAGGAAACTGATTTTTACCAAAGAAAAATGACAATCTTGACAGAATTAATGTGAAGGAAAAAAATTGCCAAGAATGTTTTTCTCCAAAGATAAGAAAACTTCATAGACTGAACAAATAAATATCAGGTCATGAAAAACGAATGTTGGTCCTAGATCATGTATTGATTTTAAAGGAACAGTGGTAAGACAGGCTAAACTATATTTTTTAGAAGTAGTGGGGAGAATTTTCTTTTCTGTCTAAAAACCTAAAGCATTCCTGTTCTTTTGGAGAAACATAGTATTTTGAGGACCCACCTGAAGTCTCATCTCATTAATGGAGCTGTTCTGTGTCCGATGGATATATTTCCCTGCTTAGAGTGCTCAGAGCTTGTCATATCATTTGGGACTTGTCATGTATATATGCTTTGTGTGGTTGATTAATTTTCCTTGGGAGAGGGAAGAGTATTTCTCAAATTCGCCTTAAGTTCTTTGACTCTCATTTATGTAATCATTCTTGCATATTACTTAAACCGTAAGAACGTATATAGAAATATTTGTAAGGTTTGTAATATGCTTGCTATTCCTGAAGTTTTTTTGAGCTTCTTTAGAATCCCAGAGTACATTTTCCATAAAAAAAAAAAAAAGCAAAACAGGTTAAATGCATTCTGAGTAGTTTTCCAGGATAGCCTCCAAAAGCCTATATCTAATCTCTTTCTGTATCTTGTAGTCTCTTCCTAACATATGTGTCAATGTTTCTTTGGAGAACTGAATTCAGATTTCCAAATTATAATGCCAAGAAAGCATCTGTTCCTGATGTGGACTTGGCATGTGGAATTTGGACTCTTCCCTTACCCGGTCCCCATTCCTGGCCAGTTGGAATGGTGATTCCATCACCTTCATCTCCTTGGGGAAGAGCTGGACAGGAGAGTACTGGGGAGAAGAGCCTATCCAGGCATGATGCTACCTTGCAGGAGGTGGGTGTGGAGGCAGGAAGAGGTTGCTCCTGCTCAGGTGAATCCTGTGCTCCCACTGGCTGGCTTGCCATCCTCACCTGCTCTTTGTGACCAGGGTTTCTCTCCTCCACCGTCCACTGCAGTAGGTCTTACAGCTTCTTCCCCATCCTTCATCCCTGATGCAAGCACAGTGCCACTCTGAGATTTTCCTAGTGGTTTTTACTTCTATCACAATCCTACTTTCTCTCCCTTTCCTAATTCCCTTCAAGCAAGACAAAGGTTTCATGGGTGAGAATGATTGGTATTTGAGTTTTTCAGTTTTTCTTTTAAGAAGTATTGGGTTCGAGAGGTAGATGGGTACTGTTTTGGTTTGCTGAAGCTGCCAGGATGCAATATACCAGAATAGATTGGCTTTTACAAAGGGGATGTATTAGGTTACAAACTTACAGGTCTAAGGCCATGGAAATGTCCAAATGAAGGCATGAACAAGGGGATACCGTTACTGAAGAAAGGCCAGTTGTGTCCAGGTTCCTCTGTCACACAGGGAGGTACATGGTGATGTCTCCAGGCTCTTCTCTCCTGGGTTGGTTTCAGAAAATGGCTTTCTCAGCTTCTGTGGGTCCTTCTGGCTTCTGCTGGGTGTTTTCTTTCTAAGCATCTGTGGGTCTTCTTTTAGCTTCTCTGGGGCAAATTCTGAATTTCTTCTCTTAGCTTAGCATCTTCTAGAGCATTTTCTGTCTCCAAGCATCTGTGCTTTCTCTAAAGTGCCTCCCTCTTAAAGGACTCCACTAAGTGGATAAAACTCCCCTGTAATGGATGGAGTCGCATCTCCATGGAAGCAACCTAATCAAAAGCCCCCAGCCAACGATAGGTCTCCCTCCACGAGATTGGATTAAAAGAACATAGCTTTTCTGGGGTACATAATAGTTTCAAACCATCACAGATTTCAAAGTGAGAACAGATGGATAGCCTCTGGAGTAGGCAAAGGCTGTAGCTGTGCAGATGAGGTTAGGAGGAGCAGCGAGTAGGTGTGGCGCTGCCTTCCCTCTTTGACTCTGCTTCAGACAGCCTTAGATCATCCAGCATTGGGCTGAGCTGAGACAGAGGGATTGAACCTGGGAGTGGAGAGTCACAGGCAACTACATAGCCTCTGATGGATGAAAGCACCAGAGAAAGGAGTGAAATTCCTGTGCATGTGTTGGAAAAACTGTCCCCAGGGGCTGTCTCTGATGATTACTCTGTCTGAGGTACTGGGTACAACGTGGATTTCTTTGATCTTTGATGGTGACTGTCTGAGTAATGCAGCAATGCCAGAATGACCCAGGTTTTTTAATGTGTTAATGAATGGACAGTAGGTTGTTCCTTGATTGATAATGGCAGGTCCCATGGATGACAAGCCATTTATTAATGGATGCCAAGCTTCCAGTTAGTGGATGCCTCGTTCCTAAATTAGTGATCTTACATTTAGCACTTGACAGAAGCTAATGACATTGGCATGTACCCTATTATTTCCATGGTATATACTTCTTAGATGTTTATATGCGAGACAGCTTACTTTACTGAGCTTTGTCTACCCTATCTCATTTAAATGTCAGACTCTGAAATAGTTATTTTTATTTTCCCCATTTTACAGATGAAGAAATTGAGGTACTGAGTGATTGCGAACTTTGTCCCAGGTGACTCAGCTAGTAAGTGTGGAGCCAGGAGTGGAACCCCAGTAAGCTCAGGTAGTTATCAAACTCACAGTTAAATATAAATAAAAGAAAAAAAGACTCTGGTGTAATAGCTTTGGGGATGCAACCTGTAGGAAGTTATTCATGCCTTTGCTTACAGCGTGTCTCCTTAAGCCCTCTGCATGGATGGTGGGCTGGCCCCGCACTCCTACCCCAGCCCATTCAGTCAGCTGTCAGAGGGGGTGTACAGCTTATGCCTTCTCTCTGCATTCTGGACACATTCCTTTCTTACCTCTTTGTAAACAGGCTTATCATTGACAAGGGTCAGTTCATCATCTAGGAGCCAAAATTAAATTTTGGCCTCAGACTGAAAAAGCAGGTTGTGTTTTTGTAATGAGTTGAAAAGCTGCACGAATATATCCTATGCATGGGTATAAGCGTATACACAAGGGCATATTAGTCATATGTTGGTATTAGAGGAGAAACTCCGTGTAGCCTCCAAGGACAAAGAAAATCCTGTCAATAAAAACCAATCAAAAAGTAAGGAATATTTGTAGCTCTTTGATACTAAGATCTAAAATGCTGTCTTTGATTTAATCTAATATTTAATATAGGTGATCCAGTTCTGACAGTGTCTGGCATTTAAGGTTTTATCCTTTATAAGAGAATATCAGAACAGACTTGTAGTTTAGAAAAGACTCAAACATGCAGATGGAAGACAAATTGAATGTGGGTGAGTCCTTTCAAGCTGTCAAAGCCCATATAATCCTGCTTCATAGCAAATCTTCCAGATTGTAAAAGATCACACATAATTCAATTGATTCTCTGAAGCAAATCCAACCCTGATATGAAAACAAAGATGCCATTGGGCCATCTGCCCAATAAATACATAATGCGAGCCACATGCATAATTTAAAATTTTCTAGTAGTCCCATGAAAAAGTGAAAGGAAACTGTGAAATTAATTGTAATGTATTTAAGAATCCAGAGTATCCAACATACTACCATGTCAAGGTGTAACCAACATAAAATATTGTTATGAGATTTTTACATTCTTTTCCTAAAACTAAGTTTTTGAAATGTAATGTGTATTTTACACTTTTAGTACATCTCAATTCAGACCATCCACATTTTGGTTACTCAGAAATCATATGTGGCTAATGGATACCAGAGTAGACAATGATAATAAGGATAACATTTCTTGTAAATATAGATGTAAAAAATAGAAATCAGTATTAGTCGGGAAAAAAAAAGCAGAATTTATCACAGAATTTAAGAATAGTTCAATATTAATAGATTAAATACAGCTATATATTGTCTTAGTTGATATTCAAAAGATATTGGAGAAAAATCCAAAACTAAAAGTAGGAAAAATGTTTTAACAAGATGGCACATAGTCAGAAGAGCTTAAAGAGCAGGCTAGAATGTTCTCTGTCACTACTATGTTTATATCTTTTGCAAAGCTTTGACCAGCACGGTAAACCATAAGTCAAAATTTGGTAGAGGAGAAAATGAAAGTATCATTAACTGTACATTAGTTGATTATGTATCTGGAAAACCTAAGGGAAAGAACTGAACATGCATTAAAATTAATGAGTTCAGTAAAGTGACAAAGTTCAGAGTAAATATAAATCAGCGGCATCCATATTTCTCATCGGTACTGATATAGGAACCTATTTGGTAGCAACAACAAAAAGCAAATGCCTGAGAATGAAGAAGAGATTTCAGGCCTGCTGGGAGAGTAATAATGTCACTGTCAGTATTATGAAGGTGGAGAAAAGAGCCAGCATGGGGCATTATTTATAATAGTGAAAATTGGAAATAATCTCCATTTTCAACAAAAGTGAAGCAATTAAGCAGAATGTGGTGAGCCTGCTTGATGAAGTATTATGCCACTATTAAAATGATGTGTTATAAAGATTGCTCACAAGCATGAAAAAGTGTTTATGGTAGAATAGTGAGTGAGAGAAGGATCACAGTGCTTTGAATTATTACAACTTTAAAAAAATGCCTTTGAAGAAACTTCTGGGAGAATCTATATGAAAATACAAACTAAAAAAAATGAAAATAGAAAAAAAAGGTAAAGGAAAAGCTCTGGGTTAAAAGGAACTCTAGTTATCTGTTATATATGAAAAGGACCACAGGGAAATCTCACTAGTGTAAATGGGGCATCAGAGTAACCTGTAAGTTTTTCAGTGTGAAGTGCCCAAGAGAGCAGTTTGCAGTCATTAAAAATGACTGTTGGTCTGATTTTTTTTAACCCATTCCTGTGGGTGTGAAGCCATTGTAAGTAGGATGTTTTGGTGAGTCAAATCTTAAATTGAGATGTGACCCACCTCATTCAGGTTGGGTTTAATCCTCTTACTGGAATCCTTTGTAAGAGAATAAAAAGACAGAGAGAAACACAGAAAAAAGCTCCAGAGAAGCTGAGAGAGGACACACAGAAAACAGAGGCAACAAAACCTGGGAGAGAATGGAGAGGCCAGCAGTCGCCATGTGCCTATTCGGGTGACGGAGGGCCTGAGGAAGCGGTGTGTGTTGATGCCTTCATTTGGACATTTTCATGGACTTGGAACTAAACTTGTAAGGTGATAAATCCGCATTGTAAAAGCCAACCCATTTCAGCTTTAGCAAACAAAAACAGTAGGCAATAAAACAGGTGGGTCCTAACTGCCCTTTAGCCCACACTTTCCATTCAACAAGCATTTCCAGCTTGTCCTTTGCAAATTTTAGAAGGAAGTTGACAATGGTCTGGCATGTTGACATTATGGCAACTCCAACCTTCAGTCTGCTAATAAAGAGGCTCTGCCCAGCCCACCTCTTCCCCAACGCACCCCCAACCAATGACCTAATCTGTGCAACGAGACTTCCTAATCTCTAGCTTCCTTAATTTCCCTCTAGCATGTGTATCCGTTTCCCATAGCAAACACTCGTACACCCAAAATCCTCATATTGTGCCTTACCTTTTCACAACCTTTTTCCCTTTCAGCCAGTCTCCTGACCCCTGCAGAGATGCCCTGCTCAGGTTTTATTTCGTCATGGCCCATGCCCCTCTCTCCCTTTACCTGACTGTGAACCACTCTTCTTGGCCCTTGACATAACTGAAACCTCATTTCTCTTTTGTCACCATTCTCCAAACAGCTGCCATCACTGCAAACTATTCTCTTTGACAGCAGTGCCAAATTGCCAAATCCAGAGACTTTCAAAAATCAGAATCTGATCTTCGTTGGGAAATGGAGCCCATGTCCAGAGGGAGACTTTAGGGTAGAGTGGTGGCCTGGGGCTGTTCTTCCCCCTAGCCCTGCACTGACTGACCGGCAGGACCTGGGAGTTTGCCAGCAGTGTTGAGGCTGCAGTACTCTAACTCAGATTTCTATGAAAATAGCAAGGCAGCATTATTCTTTCCTGGTCTCTTCACCCATTATGCTATACCAGTGGGTTCACATTGTACCAGCAGCCCCTCCCTGATTGTTTTAGTTTCCCGACTGCTAAAACAAATGCCATGCAGTGGGTTGGCGTCAACAACAGGAATTTATTGGCTCATGGTTTTGAGGCTAGAAGTCCAAAATCAAGGCATCAGAAAGGCTACACTTTCCTCCCTGAAGACTGTGGCATTCTGAGGCCAGCTGCTGATGATTCTTGGTCCTTGGCTCTTCCATTATGTGGCAGTAAACAAGGAGGCGTCTTTTCCTTTCTCCCCTGGGTTCCTTTGATTTCCAGCTTTTGGCTGCTCCCCGTGGCTTCTCTCTGTGTGCCCTGTTTCCTTTACTTAGAAGGCTTTCAGCCATTTTGGATTAAGGCCCACCCTCATTCAGTCTGGGCACATTTTAACTGATAACATCTTCCAATCCCTATTTACAAACAGGGTAACACCCGTAGGATGAGGGGACCTGAACATGCCTTTTGTGGAGGGCATGATTCAGTCCCCCACAGTGATAAATTCTTCCCTTTACCTCTCTGGGCTTGGTTTTCCAACCCCAAGATCCAGATACAAGCAACATCCTTGTAACCGCTTGAAGACTCTCCCCATGTTATCCTGTCTTACTGTGGCATCAGCTTATTAGCTGAATATTCTGGAAGTTGTTACTGAATTGCTGAAGAGGAGAGACAGAGAGAAAGGAAAAATTTCACAGTTTTCATAGGATGGTTGTCTTAATTGTCATGAATTGTCAAGTCTGGCTTTCACAGAAGCGCTGTCCTAGGGCCTTGGTGTATGAGTTAATTGAGTGTATATAGTTAATGAATTTTTTTTTTTTCTGAGAGCTTCCCTGGACAAAATGAGAGTAACAGCAGCTTCATTTCCTTTGTGAACCTTGAGAGAAGAACTCTTAACAGGACCCAGCAAAAAAAAAAAAGAATGTGTTTCTGTAGATGTTTGTTTCCTTCTAAAATAAACATAAAATCACCATTTCAGAGAGGATCAAATGAATACACAACAAAGATACTATTTTCTAGGACATTTGCTCTCCTTCCCATTTTCCCATCGGCTGCCTCCTTGGAGGTAGCACATTCTACCTGCTGATTAAAGGACTCTGCAGAGTAGAGAGGAGAACAGATGCCCTTCATTCTCACAGGGTGAGAAACCTGGAAAAAACCTGGCAATGTCACATTCCTCTTCTGTCCCAGTACTTGATTTCCTTCCTTTGCTGGAAAATTTACATCTTAAGTCAATTTCTAACCACCTCTAGGATACTTAAATATCCTAGGATTTCTCTGGAGATATTTTAATGTCACAGAGGTCAATGGAGAATAAAGTTTGAGGAGGTGAACACCTGCTTTCCCTGGTACCGTTTCTTGTCTATCTGGAAATCAGATGGTTCGTTTTTGTTTTCTAAGTTTAGCCCTAGAAGTGTGTAGCATGGGGAGTTCCTGCTCTGTTCTGGTGTTTCTCTGGCCTAAATCCACACAATGTGCTTTCCGTCCTTTGGACCCAGAGCCAACCTCTGGAAGAACTTGTGGGGAGCGAGGTGAACCGGGGTTCACCTGTCTGCTGTCAATGTCCCCATCAGGCCACTGTGGTGTTAGGCTGAAGAAGATAGAACAGAGGGAAAGCTTGCTCCCAGGATTTTTGGTATCATGAAGTCTAGGTAAATGCCTCTAAGTGAAAAGACAGCAGCTACAGCTTCCTTTTGGAGCCGGGAAACATCAGGAATGAACTCATGGTATAAAAGGCTACTTCTGGTTTCTGGTGCTCTCTGAAGGCTTGGGGATAAACAGGGAACATCTCTGTGGGTATTACCTTCATTGTACCTTCTGATGTACCTTCCACTGGGAGGCAGCAAGGAGGAATGGGATGTTTGCCAGATGAGACTAGAAGTCAGAAGATACAGATTGTCAACCTTGGTCTTCCGTTTTCTTGGATGACCATAGCAAGCTACCTAGCCCGGGTCTCAACTTCATCTATGAATGAGTAAAATCACGTTCAGCTCTTCTAGCTCCAAGGTTGTAATTACATCCAAATGAGAAAATGCATGTGAAAATTCATGGTACACACATGGCATGGCTCTTCGCAAAGATGGTACAGTTTGGGTACTGGTGCTTAAATCTATAGGGACACAGGCATCTAATTCTAGTCCTTTCAGAGAATGCTTCACTTTAAAGTCACGCCTTCCTTTATTTCTATCCGCATACTAGAATTTCTCCTTTGAATTCTGGCTTTTGTTTTGTTTTTGTTTTTTCCAGAAAAAGATATATTCTGAACATAGAATTTCAGTGGAACTGTAGCATCTAAGTGGTTTCATTGTCCTAAAATGCAATGATTAAACTAGGCCAAAGATCACTTTAAAGCCATTTGGTAGCGTCCCTTTTAAATGGTTGCCTTGTGGACCTCACTGGGAAAACTGGCTGTGAAATGCCTTTCCACCATTAATTCATTTTTCGTGTAAGGACCTGAACTGAGAATTACTACTGGAGGCCGTCCCTTCTCTAGGGAAAGTGGGAAAGGCTTTAACTAAATATATTACCATGGAATGGCGTAGCCTCTAGAACTTCTAAGGTCTTAAATGTCTCACACCTCCGATGAAAATGTTTAGCCTAATTATAGTTTGTGGTCATATTTCTCATAAATCCATAATTGACGGTCGGTCTCAAGGGAATGTCTTCCTTTTAATAATCTGGATGAGATAAATGTCAAAAAGTATGAGGAAGTTGTGGGGACCAGACCACCCCTCTTTTCTTTTTATCTTAGACGAAAGTTAAAGTTTTAAAATACAGACTGTATTATTCTTTACTTTGTGTATTGATTTATCTTAGTTTCAACCAGATCAATTTCATCACATTTTTAATTGGATTTTGATCATTTTCAGTTGTTTTAATTTTTTTAATCCTTGCTGTATGGACTGTTGCTGACTTTCAGAGCCGAAGAACGAAATCTGAGTCTCAGGTGTCACACTGATACGGAAGGTTCTAGCAAACTACTAGGTTACATAAAGAACAAGGCATTTCAGAATTTAAAGATAACAGTTAAAGCTTACATTCTGTGCTTTAATTTTTATACGCATTTTTAAATGAAGCTACTTTCAGGAAGAAAAACATTTGACAGTTTTATTTTAAGAAACCATAGCGAAGTCTTTTTCTGTTTCAATTTTACACATTTACCAGAGTTATGTTAATTAACAGATAAAATATAATATATGTTTATTTGTCCTGCTTTTCTTTTAAAGTTTTTCCTTGGTACAGATGGAGCTCTGGCCTGTAGCTGACCATATATACTTTTAGAGAAGTGTTAGAACGAAGCAGCACAACTGATAATTTGGCTGTCTCTATGATCTGTAGCTTTTTAAGAATAACTAAAACTATAACTGATAACATCATACCATTTCTTAACATCATGAAGATTAGTATCAGGATAGTGAGAACATTGTCAGGTTTTTAGGAATTTTATGCTATCTAATATTATTTTACCTCTATAAATTTAATGAGTAACAAGATAGCAAATCTCTTTTAACCACTAATACTTCCCAAATACCTCCTATGCAATAGGTTAAACTATTTCAGCATCTTACTTACACAAGGTAAAAATAAATTATTTGTAATAGTTTTACCCTTAACAGTGAGAAGATTTGTCTTCTGAAATAAAGGAGGAGGCTAAGGAGATTATTCTGATGTAAGATCTTTGTTTTGTAAATAGAATGCTCGGATAATTAAGAAAAATATTTCCTTAAAAACTTTACATTAAGAGCAGACTAACAATCCACGTTATTTTAACAGAGAGAAAACTAAATTTTGGTTTTGTATGAATACCCAGTTTAACACAAAGGCTTTCTCTTTTTGAAATATATGATAAACATACAAAATCCACAAAGCTTTTGAACCTGTGTACTTCCTTCCAATAACAAGATTCATGAAGGGGAGAAAAGACAGAGATACTACAAAATAATGGAAGAAAGAAATTTATGCTTGGGTTTGGAACACAGCTAGGCATTTATATACTTTATACTCAGAATACACAAATGATTATTTACAATATGCCTAAAATCTCTCAGTCCAATTCAGCACTACCTTCAAAGGTCAGAAAAGCCCCAAATTTGAAATATAATCAGCTTTTTCTTTTATATTTAAGGGGTTTACATCCAGAAAAAGCTCAGATTTTTTTCTCAACATTATTTCCAAATGCTAAATAATACCAGGAATATCACTTTACAAAATAATACCAATTTACAAAATTAAGCTAAGATTTCTAAAAACTAGTTCAGAGTTTAAGTGTCATCTCTTCTGTGAGGACTTCTTAGCTCATTCTTTATCTTTCTGCTTTTTAAATTCATCCAGCATTTTTGTTCCTTCATTAAGACTGTATTACACTATGCCCTGGTACAAGTATATTTTAACTAGAATATAAACTCTTTGAAGCTAAGACTTACGTCTTTTCTATTCATGACAGCATTTATTCACAGCGGTATACTGATTGACGTTAACAAAGCCACTACAAATTCAAATTCTTCCACATACAGAGGTAACAAATGGCCAAGTAACCAAAAGCCAGATTCTTTGAAATCCAGGTAATCATGATTATAAAAAGCCCATTTATATTTCTTACTAAACTTAACTGATTTCTTAAATGGAATATGTTTGAAGCATTAGCATATTCTTATTTTATTGTACTTTATATAAGTGTTATTATTACCAGGTACATTGTTCAGTTCATGGAACTTAACTTATTTAGTTAGACTAATTTATTTTATCAGTACATTTGTATAAATTTTGGGAGAACACACCCAAGCAGAATGAAATCACATTTGTCCAATTCAAAATTTATCATAAAATTCCTTTTATCAGAGGTTGAAAAAAATCTGTTTTCATAATGCCTTAAAATACAAACAATTTTAAAAGTACAATGACTGTCAGGTTCTGGAAGATACACTGCAATTGTTTAATTTGTCCCAAGCCTAAATCCAGGAAAACTTTCCCGTATCTCTCAAAGACCTTTCATCTTACTAAAGTTCGGTGGTTAGATTTTATTCAGTTACTGCTATCCCGAGGCTATTTATATTTTAATAATGATCCGATTACTACTTTTATGCTAGATAAATAGATAGATTATGCATTTCTAATCTCCAGGCCCAGTTAAAAAAAGAATTCTAAACCATACCTCGCCATGTCTTTCTGTGCCTCACCCTTCCCATAACTGCTTTAGGTGGTTGGGCCTTAGACAAACAGAAAGATATCAGGCTTGTTGAGTTTGGATTTGGAAGTTTTAGGTGAGGACCGTGGAATTTTGAGAGTTCCTGTGAGAGTAACTATTTCCAATTGCTAGGTTTATTTTACCAAAAACTATGACCAAGACAATTGGAAAAGGTCTTTGCCTTTTCCAGAGGCAGCCCTTTGGCAGTTTTTTTGCTACCCTAGGGAATTTCTAGGAGCAGTTTCTTTCTAATGTCCAGGTTTATTTACAGTAATTACAAAACTAAGGGTTTTTGAATGTTGCTGCTCAGAGAGTTTTTCCTCTTTACTCTTTTACTTCAGAAGTACCAATTTATATATTTGTATCAGGCACGTAATTATTTCTAAACAGTTCAAATAGAGCTCTTTCAGAATTTTCTTATTATTTTGCTATTACCATTCAGAGGTATGAGAATATACATTGAAAATACAGACAGATACAAATAGAAAATTAGTTATACAAAAAACAGAAACAGAAAATTTTTTTGGAGGGACAAATAAAGGATTAATATATTATCTCATTTCAGTTTCACCTTTTTGCAGAACAATTTTAACTGTAATATCTTTAACTATAATGGTAGTGTTTTCATTTAAAATCATATTGAGGCCAGATTATATTGCAGAAATGAAACCTTTTTTTATAGACTCGTAACCAGAATCTTTTCAATTTTCAATACAGCCCATCGGTTCCCTTTTTAAAAGGTTCTGTAATCAGTAACCAATTAGGAACATTTGATCAATATGAATGCAGGAACATACCGGTCAACAAATTAAAAAAGATATTTAACTCTTATTATATTTATGTAACACATCAATTAATAACTAGACTGAACACACCAACTAACAAACAGGCATTAAGTGTTTAACATACCAATTAACAATTTTAGCAAGCATCAACTCTTTACGCAGGTAATGCACCAGCTAACATTAAATAGGCCTACTTAATTTTTTTAAACACCAGTTGATTGTTGGATTAGGTCAGGGCTTCAAACCCTTTGCAGTATGGTACCCAGAATCAGAAGGTGTAGAGTCAGAGCAAAGAGTATTTTTCTGGAAGCGTGACCCTGGCTTAAGTCAAGGGGACTTGAACTGCCTATTTACTTCCCGATCCACTTTTGCTCTAATGAGCCACTCACTCAATCAGATGTCCAGACATGAAACTGGAGTCGGTTTCTCTCTTTGAAGCTTTTCAAGGTGCCAAAAGTCTCTGGAGTGCCGGCAGAACAGAGAAACCCCAGTTGCCAAACCTCTAGGCAAAATTCAGTCTAGAGGCCACAAAAGGCTCGATTACCTGGCTTACCTGCTCTGCTGGGGGTGCAGAGATTTGGGCATCCATCCTGGAGGGTCGCCAAATTGTTACCGGACAAAGGCCATGGATTCTTTTGCCCAGTGCTCTTATAACCAATCCCTGAGACACTAGCGTTTCAAGAGAGAAAGTTTATCATTAGGTACGTAGTAGGAAGCAGATCGCCTAGTGGCCCAAAATGTGTCTCCCAGACCACCCCTCTTTTCTAAGCACCACTTTTCCCTTTTTTTTTTTCTACTTCTTCTCTCTTGCTTTCTGTATCTGATAGATCCAAGTAACAGAAATTGATTCCTTCCAAGTTAAACAGATAGGGGATTTATTACAGTGATGTGAGGGCAGCTCTTGGGATGGACTAAAGGGCCAGGCTGAGAGCAGGCAGGAGCCAGGTAATTCTAGGTCTGTGGCAGGAGTTTCCACTTTTCACCTTGCACTGCTAGTGGCACTTCTGATTTCTGATTATACAACCCTTTGTCACGTGTTTAGGAGATTGAGTGCCAGCAAAGGGAGTCTTGATTGGCCAAGCTCTTGGCGTGTGTTTCCCTTTTGGCAGTGACAGAGGTTTGGTCGATGCCCCAGAGACTGTCTCTGGCTACTGTTATGGCAGCACAGCTACCTGGAGTTACTATTTCCCTAAGAAGGGGAGAGAGAATGGGTACTGACTATCCAAAATGCCCACTGTGGTTTTATTCTCTTTATTTCCCCATATGTGCTTCTTTCTCCTTTTTCCCTTTCCTAAGTTTGCCTATGTACCCACTGCGTCAAGTAACAAGTTAAGTGAGGGGATATGTTCTCATAAACAAGACAGATGTGGTTTCTGCCTATGGATTTTACATTTTCTTGGGGAAGGAGATGGGCAAGCCATTTAACCTTTACGTTGCTGGAGGTGAGGGCCCAAGAGCAGGCTGAGACATCTCGGGTAGAGGCTAGGACTTAGCTCCATCTGTTTACTACCAGGGAAGGCTCCGTTTTAGAAAAGAAGATAAGCCATTGATGATATGTTTAAGTACTTGTCTACACTTAACATTGAGGATTTCCTTGTCAACAGTTACTCAGCTTTGGTTTCAATCATCTACAGTTTTCCTCTGAGAAATCCTGACATCAGATATGGTATCTTTGGGAAAACAGGTGTTAAAGAACTAACAGCTAGAGAACTGAAATAGCTCAGAGTTCTCCAAAGCTTCCCTACCCTCCTGGCTTTCTTCATCCTTCGGTATGAAGTTGCCGCCCCATTCTGCCATGTCCGGAGAGAAAGCGCACTGGAGCCCTTGTTAATAAAAATTCTCAGGTTCCAGTTGCAGAACATCTGAGTGTCTATGTCCCAAGCACCACAGGTAATTCTTAGCAACTGGGAGGTTTGGGAAAACTTCTCTAGATAATGAATATAACAGCTTTAATTTGTATAGGGCCCACTTTCAGTGAGCTCAAGTTCTGATAGATGCCTCAACGTTTATAAATTGGTACAGTAGTTGTGGTTCTGCTTTTTTTCTTTGGGGGAAATCAAAGCATGCGTCATCATAAAGATTTCTGGAACTCTTCCGTATAATCCTGTGTGGTGCTCTGACCATTTAATCCAATTTTTTATGTAAGTCATATGCATGATTCTCTGGAACTCTAGTTCTGCCTCTGTGAAATCTCTCAGACCTTCCTCCTCATTTCCACTCCTGCTGACACTTCCTTGGCTCAGGAATGCATTGGTCACTGAGCTAGACTTTCAGGCACTTTTAACTTGACTCCCTTCTTTCGGCCTCTCTATCCAGTCACCTCCACAACTAATGGGACCCCTTTAGAGATCTTGGAACCTGTCTATTCATGGTAAGGCAATACTGTATAGTCAGTTACATAAGCGGTTTTCAAGTTAGAAGTCAGATTTGAATCTTAGCTCACCAGTTTTTCTAGATGTTTGGCATTGATCGCGTTTTTTGACCTCTCTGAACTTCAATATTCTGATTTGTAATGTGATGAAAACCATCTTACATGGTTGTAAAATTCAGTAGCATTGCTTTTGAATCATTCAGCAAAGTGATAGGCACACAGTAAGTGCTTAAGAAATGCTAGCCGTTGAATTTATTATTGAACAGTTTAGCATGAAAATTACCTGCTTCTTCAGATTTTGAAAGGCTTCATCTTTAGAGCTATCTAGGACAATTTCTTTTTTTGCAACTAATTCTTCAATTCTTTTGCCCCGATTTCTTTCATGGTTATTGTTCTATTTAGACATTCTTTCTTTATAGATCTTAAAATTTATTAGCATGTATAGTATGCTTTTATAGTGACTTTAGTCTTCCTGTCAGTGATTTTATTTTTTTATCATTTCTAATTTTGATTATCTGTAATTTTTCTCCTTTCCTTGATTTGTTTAGCCAGAATTTTAGTTGAATGTGTGCTTTTTTTTTTTTCCTTTTATAGAAGCATTTCTAGAATTTACATCATACTTTAGAATTTTTCTGGTTCATTCCTTTTTTTTATCAAATTTTAAAATTTCTTGATTTGAAGGTGTAGTTTGATTTCACTCCTTGTCATTCAACAATAAAACACCTGCAGGAAAGATACCTCTTTGAGGTTTCCCCAGCTAGCCTTTGGGCAGTCTTCTGGTCAGCTCCTCCTCTTTCCAGCCTGCTCATGTTCAGCCTACTTCACCTCTTTGCTCAGCAAACTGGAGAAGAGCTGTATTAGTTAGAACTCTTGATTGGTGGTGCCTGCAACTCAACTCAGACTAACTCATGTAAAAGAAGGACTTGGTTGCCTCACATAGTTAAAGTACAGGCTATATACTTGCCTTCACAGTCAAATCCAGGTGCACGCTTGATATTCTTGGGAAGCTGTCTTTTTTCATTTCTAGGTCATCTGCTTTTCTCCTGTGGATTTAGTTTTCCAGCAGCTTCTCCCATACGATCAGAAAAGATGGATCTGGCCTTTTTGGTACTTTACAGCCTGGAATCTCCAGTGTCATCTTTCAGTGTCATCTCGAGCTTTGAAAAAGTATCTGCTTGCCCTTCTTGGATTCACAACTACTTTGTTGACTATTGCCTTTGGCTAAAAATCAATGGAAAGATACCACTTATGGAAATCACCAGGTTTACTTATATTCAGGAGGCTGGAAGGGAGTTTACATAGTTAGAGTATGGACAGAGGTATCAGTAATGTTATCTGTGGCTGAGGGAGGTATAAGCTGTACTTGTTCCCAGAGTCCTCACTGGGAAGCAATAAAATCTGAGAGAGGGTGACCCCAAACTTTCTGAACTACGACTGTCACTTTCTAGACCTAGTCTTTTTATTTAGATACAACGCCCCCCTCACCTGGGCCAGATGTGCCTCATCAGTCCCAGTGTCATTGCTGTTTGTGTTTCAGGCTATGCCACTCCAAGGCCCCCACTCTCAGCCTCCTAAGCTGATATAGCCTGTTCCAGGTGCAGTCCTGCCGAGCTGCACAGCTCAGTTACCCTGATGCCTGAGAGTCATGTTAACAGGTCCTTAGACGAGCCCTAGGCCCCATCCCACCCTGGATCTGGGGGGAGAGGGGAAGATGGAAGGGAAATTCTGATTCCAGCCAGTGTCACCTACCCACCCCTACCCCTTTCTATCAGTGACACCTCCCAAAAGTATCCAAAAGAAACAGATGTCAACTCCCAACAGGTTTTGTCACGTCCTGTAAATAACTTCCAATGGTTTTTGTCACATCCTATAAATTTTCGGGGGGTAATTGTCTTGCTTTTCTTATTTCCTAAATATTCTTGTCTTCGTTTGGATTTACACATTGATACACGAGTTATTCAGGAGAAGATATTTGTAAGTATTTGATTTCTCCATTGTTGGGTTTTTAGTTGGGTTTGGATTTGAGATGCAAATCACACCTCTCCTCTCCAGGTTTCTGGTCAGTAGGGCAGACACCAGAGAACTGAGGTGAAGGGGGTTAAGGTTTTATAGATTTGAGAACCAGGCTTGGATCTAAGGTAAAAGTTGGGTCTCTTCTCTTTTCTCCCATGAGTAACAATAACTAGCCCAAGCTGATTTACCCAGACAAGGCTGGTAGGCGTCTGGCTGGGCTTCTAGAAGGTTCCACCTGATCAGGCGCACAAACAGGCATATGAGTACAATTCTTCAGTTTCCGCCGAGCAGCCACTCTTTGCTGGGAAATGTATTTGAATTAAAATCTAAACTCTTGATCCTCTTTGGAGGCTCAGTTTCATGTATCATTAATAGACTTTCATGTTTCAGTCATTTTAATAACACCTGCCTGAAGTGTCACTCTGGATGCTGAAACCTCTTTAAAAAGAAAGAGTCTTGAATTCTCCCCACCCTGCTCCTTATCATCATTGTAATTCCTCCAGTGGTTTTTGTTTTTCTTTATCTTTACCTCTCTTTTCCCTTTGTCCAAAATCTGTTCAAATTTTTAGGCCAAGAAGCCAGAGCTGGTAAATCCATAAATGACCAAAAAAAGTATGTTCTGTGGTAAAATATCAGAAATATTATTGGCATTCTGTAGCAACTGGATTCAACAAAGCCTCCCTACAGAAAATTTACCACCCACTTTCGTGAAAAGAATTTTCTCAAGTTATTAAGATATGTGTTATGAAAGAACTTGAGACTTTTAGGAATTCGAACACTGTTGGTTTTGCATCTAGATATTTGACTTAGAAGGGTGCAGTCTTTCAGTATTGCTCTCTTTAAAGTAATTGAGTAACATTTATGAGGTGGGAGGTGACAGCATTGGATGTCTGTTAATCCTAGAATTATTCAGTAACATTAGGCCTGGTATAATGATTTTATGAACGTTTTAAATGAGGTGCACCAGTGTGTGTGTTTTAGTGTGAGATAGATTCCGCTGTGTTAGTTGTGATTGTGCCATGAGAAATCTAGTAGAATCAAAGCAAAATAGAAAAACAATTAGAGGACACAATTCTGCCTTGTTATAAAGAGAGTAAACTGAACAATGTTTTGAGCAAACTGTAAGCCCTGGGCCCACCACGGCCCTCCTAGAGCCAGGATGAGACTTCGGTGACATCTTCATGCAAATATAATACCAATCAGGATTGTGGAAACGAAGTTTTCAAAGGAACCTCCTAAGGAGGCTAACCCAACTGAAAGGGAGAGACAAGCCAAAACCCCCAGCATGCTGGGGTCTCAGCCTGGGAACCCCAAGCAGCTAGGGGACGTAGCGAGGCCCTGCTGGGAAATAGCCATCAAATCTGCAGACTTTTACACACACCGTGCCCGTTTTCTCTGACTCCATCCCCATTACCGCAGACATGTCCGGGCCCTGTGAGAACCCAGTCTCGCCCCAGGTGTTCTGATTCCAGCCCCTCCCGCCCGGTGGAGCCTCCAACACTGCAGTCCCGGCAGTTACCAGCTTGGCTTTGTTCTTCACAAGTTACCTTCCGCGGCTGGCTGCTTCTCCTCAGCCTCCAGCCCACCGCTTCCTTTACCATGTTCTCCCTGAAGCCACCACTCTGCGTCTCTCTTCCTTCTTCTTTAAAGAAAGAGTAGCACGTGTTCAGGATCTCCATTTCCTCACCTCACCTCGGCCCCACTCCCGTCTGATGTTTGGCCCAGCACAGCGCCGTACGTATCCTTCTTCACAAAGGCACCCATAATTCGTGTGTTTCTAAAGCCAGTGCTCTTTCTTTATTCTCACCTCTCCCGTTTCTCAGTGCTGTCTCATGCACTAGCATATGACACCTTTTTTTTTTTCTCTTTCTAGAAACTTTTCTTACCTGGCTCCTCTGATACCACCCATTTCTGGTGTCTGTCTTACATCACTGGCCTCCTCCTCAGGTTTCTTTCCACTTTTCTGTTCAACCCAGTACTAGTTTTCCATTGCTGTTTAACAAATTACCACACACTTAGTGGCTTAAAACGACACACATGTCCTGTCTCACAGTTTCTGTGGGTACAGCTTAGCGGGGTCTACAGAAAATTTAAAGTTTGGACAAAATAAACATCTCTTCCTTCAGTTTCACACAGAAGGTGAAATTTTAGAATAGAGACACTATCATCCTTTACCCTGTTTTCTGATTTACCTTAGTCCCAACCAGATCGGCTTCATTCTTATCTCTAATTGAAGCCTGATCTATTTAGCAGTTGCTGTATGGAGTAATGCTGATTTTCAAGCTGTAAAACTCTAGTTGTCACACAGTTGCTCAAAGTTCCAGGGAAATACCAGGTTATACACATTGAGCACAGCATCTGAGAATTTAGAGATGACACTTAAAACTCAGGGATAAATGTGACTGCTGTAACAGCTTATGATGTGGGCCCTAATTTTCTTATAAGTATTTTCTAAATGTGACATCATCTCTTGCCTGGACCACTGACCTCCATACCTCCACTTTTGCTCCCCTAATCTCCATTCTCTGCCTTTTAAAAAGATAAGTCACGTTACATAATTGTCTCCTTATCCAGCCATCACTTACTTGCACTGAGAATAGAGATACAAGCTTCCTATCTGTCCACCTGGGGTTCCAGCCTGATTTTCCAACCTCACCTGGAGCAGCTTTCTCACTCCTTTCCAGCCATACTGACCTCTTCATTCTTTTTCATCCTTGCGGAGCTCCTACCCCTGCCCGGCCCCTGTGCTGGCAGTCTTCTTTGCCTGGAATATTCTCCCTTGATGTTTGCATGGCTGCTCCCTCTCAGCTCTCTGGCTTCGGGTGAAAACCTCAGAAGGACCCTTCCCTGACCAGCCTTTTTAAAGTGTGTATCCTCTATCCTGGTGCCTTCCAAGATCTATGGCGAATGACCAGTTTTTAAAATTTCCACACCAGCATGGATTGATATTTTTGTAAAATGCGACAAAAACATCATGGCAATGTGATATTGCCATAAAGGTTTGAAACCCTGGCTCTCGGTTTTTGTACTTGTCTCATCAGGGGCTGGTAGCAGACAGTTTGGGGACCAGCACCGGTTGGCAGATGCTACCTTGAGTGGCAGCACTGCTCCAGCCAATCATCCTGTGCCAGTACGAATCTCTCTCTGCAATACTGTTTTTGTTTTTGGCTTCCCCCTGGAAGCTGCACGGGGGGCAGGGAACAGCCTCACCCCAGTAACCACAGTGCCATAGTCAGTGACTAACACATATTAGGTTCTTAGTAAATCTGCTTTGATGCTCCAGTCACCTGGCTTGCCTGTCCTGCTCAGTCCAAGCTGGAGGAAGTCAGAGCTCTCCTTCCTTCCCCAGGCTGCCCCACTCTTCTCCCCCAGGTGAATCCGCTTTCTCACTCCATCCAATACCAGGCATGGAGTCATCCCTCAGTCAATGTGGCAATGATTGGAATAAAGTAATTCCCACTTCAGTGCTACTGCCACCCCACTGCATAACCTTGAACAGGTATGACGTTCCCACCGTTTCCATATCTGGGAAGTGGGTGAGGTGTTACCTTCAACCCCAAAAGGGGGTCTGGCTCATTTGCCCAATCTTTGGTCCCCAGGATGCAGCCTCTGGGTAGCTTCTAGATGTGTGTCAATTTTGCAACTAAAAATCAAAAGCCAATTTCCCCATTGACACTCTTTTTAACTTTTAGGTAGAGTGCAGTCAGCAAACTTTTTTTCTGTAAATGGCCTGTATAATGAAACATTTCAGGTTTTGCAAGCTTCATAGTTCTATGGTGGGGTTTCTCCCCCCCCCCACACACACACACCCACCAAGGTTTAAAAATGTGAAAACTATTTTTAGCTTGAGGAGCTTAGGAAAACAGGTCAGGGTGAAGTTGACCAAGCCTTAGGGAAAGACAGTTGTAATTGTATTTCTGTGGGACTCAGTACATTTTATTTTCCCTTCTAATGAAATAAGAAATGTGACTCATGCCAGTTTTATTTTCACAAATTGGTCCTCTTGCGAAGAAATACTGTTCATCATTGTCTTTATATTTTATACTCTTGCTTCTTCTCAAGTGGGTTATAAATATTAATGAGCTGTAGAACAGCTTTCTCCTCAGCACAAAATCAGAGTTTGCCAGAGCAGGGTTGGAGGCTGGTGTGTAGGGGAGGCCAAAGCATATGACAGCTTACCATTTGAAAACCAGTCTTTAAACTGTTGAGCTGTGTTCCAGAACCCGAGATTCTCAAAAATGATTGTATAAAGATATGACTTTTACAGTGTGACTGTGTGTTTGGGAGAACCTTGTATCTGATGCTCCTTATATACAGGGTATGGACAGATGAGTAAAAAATATGAATGGGAATAAACAAATAAATAATAGGGGGAAGAGGGTAAAATAAACTGGGTAGATGGAGATGCTAGTGGTCAGTGACAGGGAGGGGTGAGGGGTATGGTGTATGAACTTTTTCTCTTTTCTTTTTATTTCTTTTTCTGGAGTGATGCAAATGTTCTTAAAAAAATGGTCATGGGGATGACTAGACAGCTGTGTGATGATACTGTGAGCTATCAATTGTGCACCATTACAGAAAGTATGTGTATAAGGTTTTTCTCAATAAAAAATTTTTTTTGAAAAGTTCTTTACTTCATACTCTTAGCTCTTGATGATATAGCCAGAAGCAGACTGTGACAGCAGTGCATCTTTATCTGCCTTTCAAATTTATTATGTTCTTCATTTCCCGACATTTTCTCTGGGAATTCACTATTATATACACAATCTGATTAAATCTTTGATTGAATTTAGAGCTGATACACTTACTCTTGTTTTGCTTTCTGCTAGTAGCTAGATGTGAATTACTATGAGGCCAAGTCTGTCTAACTGCTTTGTTATAAATAGCTTGTGTTTGGGTACAACAACTGGTCTTTCATTAAAAACTGCCCCTTTCCCTGCCTTTGCTGCTAAGACCCCCTGATTCCTTGCAAGCTCTCTCTTATCCTTCCTGAGCAACTACTTTTGATGTTCTTATTCATTGCCACCCCTGTTCCAATACTACTTTTTATATTCATTAGTTTACAAATTTAGCAGAATTCTCTGAATTGATGTTGACAAAGTGATAGGTCTTAGAAAAATAAAAAACAGATAGATAAAATAGTGCCTAGGTATTTCTAACTCAATTTTCTATGAGCCTGACATCTTTTGGGCTCACCGGCTGCTGGTTAAGAAGCCTAGAACCTCAGCACTGTTTGTATGTAAGTTACTGCACTAACTTACAAAGGGAGTCACATGTGTTTATCAAAAGTATAGATTTGGGAGCTCTTCCGCTTGCTGATCTCTGCCACAAACTAGCTGTGTGATGGGCAGATTTTAGCCGCTGTGTGCCTCAGTTCCCCCATCTTTAAAGTTGGGCTAATAAAATAAGCTTCTCCTAAGGTTATTCTCAGTTTTAAATGAGTCGATACTTGCCTAGTGCATAGTTAGTGCCACGTGAACATTAGTTGTTATTTATTGAGGGAAAATATGCTTTTCCTGATCCATGTTGATGGATAATATTCATATGTGAAAACATGGAAAGTGTTATATTTGACTTGCTCTGTCCATTTTAATGTTCTCCACAGGCTTTCGTGGAGGCCCAGAACAAGATCACTGTGCCGTTTCTTGAGCAGTGTCCTGTCCGAGGTTTATACAAGGAGAGAATGACTGAACTGTACGACTATCCCAAGTACAGTTGTCACTTCAAGAAAGGAAAACGGTATGCGAGTTTACTTTCACGTACTTGTCTTTTTACTGTTTTAATGGGGAGCTTTCTTATATTATACAAATTCTAGCCAATTTAGTTTATAAAATTAATTCATTACAGGGGGTGCAAGGGTAGTTCAGTGGTAGAATTCTTGTCTGCCATGCAGGAGACCCACGTTCCATTCCCAGCCCATACACTTCCCAAAAAACAAACAAGCAAACAAACAAATGAAAAACCAGCCAAAGGAAAATTCAGCAAATGGTGCTGCAGTAAGGGGATACTCACATGGAAAAAGAATGAAACATGACCCCTGTCGTATAGCATACAAAAAAAAAAAAGGAATCGATTCATTCCAAAATTGATTCATTTTTTTTTGCTTAAATATGAGAGTATTTTTTAGTTTATTGGCTAGTATCCAAATTCTTAAAATAAATGTTGAGAAATATAATAGAGTGATAGAGCCTATGAAGAAATCTAGCTCTGAAGAATATCAAGATAGGATGATTCATGGATAGCTGTAGAGATTTGTTTGCTTCTCATATTGGTTATCTTTGGCTTACACTACTTGAAAATGTTTCAGTATGTGCATTATCTGCCATCCAAGAATGGAAATGGGCAGGAAGTGACTTCTAAGGATTTACCTCTTAGTTTAATGCCCACTTAACATTTTTTTCTTCCTTTTAAACAATTTCTTTGAAGCTGCTATGACTAATTTACTTTAGAATTTCATAGATTTCCTAATACAAGGATAAGCAAACTACAGTCTGTGGGCCAAACTCTCCTCGCTGCCTGGTTTTTGTGGGGTTTTTTGTTTGTTTGTTTGTTTGTTACTTTCGAAAATAATTTTTAATGGGAGATTTGAGCTTGTTGTCATGAACTTTTTAACATCAGATTTTCTGTTTGAAAAGACTGCATATAATTATTTTTCTTTCATTGCCTGACTTTATTAGAACATAGCTATGACCATTCATTTACCTGTTGTCCATGGCTACTTTCCTGCTACAAAGGCAGAACTGAGTAATTGGGACAGAAACCATATGGCCTGCAAAGCCTAACATATTTGCAGCCTGGCTCTTTGCTGAGAAAGTTTGTTGACCTCTTGCCCTAGCAACCTGGCAAGGGATGGGAATCATCAGCATTTCACGTCAGAAAATTTGCTCTCTTCATTTTTAGAAGAAAAAGTTACTGCTTTATTTGATTATCAGTTTTAATTTTAGGAAATAAAGCTATCTTTATTTAAAGCTAATGTGCGTAATTATGATAAATTATTCGAAGACAGGAGACAGATCCAATAGCAAACTCTAAGTGCCTTGCTCCGGACAGGTGGTGGGACCTGACCTTCCACCAAGTCCCTATCAGGGCCTGGTTGTACCATTGTATGGCTTTTTTTCCCCCTTTCTTTTAGTTTATATATGTTTGGTTTTACTCCACAAATAAAAAAAACTCCACAGCTGAATTAAGACCATCTCTGTCCCCCAGGTATTTTTATTTTTACAATACAGGTTTGCAGAACCAACGAGTATTATATGTACAGGATTCCTTAGAGGGTGAGGCCAAAGTGTTCCTTGACCCCAACATACTGTCTGATGATGGCACGGTGGCGCTCCGAGGTGAGTGTTTCACACCCATGGGCTGTCCCCAGGCCCTCACTCGCAGCTCTCCACTTGGTGACCACCACCTCCGAAACCTCTGAAATGCCAGGCAGGATGTGGGCCATGTCGTAAAACAGATGCACATGCAAAGTCAGGAAAGCTAAGTTCTGCACAGTGTATTTAGAACACATGAATAGTCACATTCCTCTTCCACTCAGATGGCATGAAGCAGAACTGGAGAATAATTCACATTAGATCCAGATTAGCGTCTAAGGCTTCTGAGATCTTGAAGTATCATCATCATTTCCTATAATATCCCTGAGACCTATCTGTGGCTGGAAAAAAAAAAAATCCTCTTCTAAAAGATAGTTAAGCTGTACAAAGAATGTTCCAATTGTAAATGTAAAACAGGGAAGAATGCTTATGAGAACTGTTTTTCTTAGAAAAAAGAAAAAAGTGATCAGAGGTTTAAAATCTAGTTAATTTGTCCGTATGTTACGATTAAAAGCACAAAGCAGAAACAGTCCTGCGGAAACTGGGTAACTGGCCACCTTGTCCTATGAGGATGCAGGTTTAAAAGTTGGGTAAGTTTTGCCTGCAGTTGCCATACATGTCCTAAATAACTGTCCCCAGATAACCTCCTCTGCGAGCCATGGAGAAGATCACTCCAGGTTGTGCCATATGCATCAGTCTAGGGCAAGATAATAGGTGATTCTCTAGTTTTATCGTTCTTGATGATACCCTGAATGTAATTAGGGAAGCTGGGTCAGCATTTCCCCTCTAGCATTTTCTGTTTGTGAGTAAGCATAGACATAGGTTAGGTGCTACAAAACTGAGGGATTGGAACGCTGAAGTCCTCTCTAATTGATTAGCTAGGCATTGAAGAGCCCTGTTCAGTCGTGTCTGTGCACAGACATCTCCTGCCCCCCATAAGCTGTGTACAGGATACGTACAAGATGCCCCTTTGTTTACAAGTCAGTAAGAGCCCAGTAAGCTTAATAAGAGCGTTCTTCCTCAAATTTGAACCGAGAATTTTAAACGAATTTAATACACACTTCTGTGCAGTAACATGTCCTGAGATAGAAATGCACTTAGTTTTAATAGCAGTTTATCTTGCAACCCATTCAGAAGGACTTCATCGTAACATGGTCTCACCTCTTATTCTGATAATTCATTCCAGTGACTTCTTTATGGACTACTTACCCTGTACAAGGCCCTGGTGGGCGAAAAGTTTAATTAGATATGGGTTAACCAATCCTTGAGTTTTCTGAGAGTGGTATAGGGGAAATTATATGGGTAAACCTTTGGCTGCATTTGGTAGTGTATGACTTTTTACAATAAATATTTCAACTCAAAATATTTTATTAGTGTTTTCCAAAATAATTCTAATTCTATATTAACAATCCAAATACTATGATACTATATAGAATAAAAAGCAAATATCTTTCTTCTGGTCACCTTCCAGATTCTTTTTCTGCATTTATATATGTTTTGGCCTGGATGCATTATAGGAATTAGGAGTAATTAATAAATAATTCTTGTGCAAATTTAAATTATTTTCCCATTAATAGGAATTCCATGCGAAATAGTAGAAAGTCTGAAAATTATGAAGTTTCTTAGGATAATTTTCAGACTCTGGTAAACTTTAGCAAACTTTTACGAGAAGGTCTGTGTTGTCACAGTTCTAATAAGAGGTGTGATGCCAACTGTTCTGCATACTTCATAATTAATAAAGTCAAAATACAGCATGTAAATTTTTGTCAAGAAACATTCCATAGTGATGAGAACATTTTATCTGTCATGGCCATAAATAATTGGATGTCATGTAACAGTCTATAGGCAGAGTTGCTTTTCTTTCTTTTTCATGGTTGCTTTTGGGATGCACGCTCTATGAGCATTCATTATAAACCCCCAGGCTTTACCTCGGGCCTGCGGTGGTCAATAATGTTAATCCTTGAGTGCCAGTAATGTTCCGAAAATGAGGTTGCATGGAGGGATTTCAAAGAGTTTGGAATCCATTCAAGAAATACCTAATGACTATAATTTCTCCCTGTTGCTCGGTATGTGTCATAATTCAGTCATTACCCTAAAAGCCATCCCCTTATTCCTTCTTCCCTTATTCCTTTTAGAATATAAATAAATACATCAAAAGTCCCAGAAGAGTTCTGTCTTTAACCGAACTGCTTGTTAAATTGTAGAAATCTCAAAAGGGAAGCAAGCATCTTGGTGGTCATATACTATATTATATTACAGACAAAGCAATTGAGGCCTAGAGAGAAGAGGAAATTTGTCCAAGGTCTTAGGACTACTCTGTAAGACACGGGCTGAGCTTCCAGGGTTCCTCATTGCAATTCCTTCTGTTGCTACACTGCTTCCACGTATGACAGAGCTTCGTCATTCAGTGCAGACAGCAGTGGGCAAGGCTAGGGTTTGTTCATTTTTGACAATTTCTCCTGTGCCTTGTAGGCTATGCATTCAGTGAAGATGGGGAATACTTTGCTTATGGTCTGAGTGCCAGTGGTTCAGACTGGGTGACGATCAAGTTCATGAAAGTTGAAGGTGCCAAAGAACTTCCAGATGTGCTTGAAAGAGTCAAGTTCAGCTGTATGGCTTGGACCCATGATGGGAAGGGAATGTTCTATAACTCATATCCGCAACAAGATGGGAAAAGTGATGGTAAGTTAAGACTTTGGAAGAAGCACTTCTTTCATAAAAGGAGGGACGACTTTACATGACTAGAGAGAGAAGCTAAATCCTACATACAGATTGTCTGAACTGGAACCAGATTTTCTCAGTGTGTTGTATCAGTTATGGCTTTGCTGTGTAACAAGTCACACCCAAATTTAGTGACTTAATAATCATTTACTTTTCCTTATGATTCTATGGGTTGGCCAGGCAGTTCTTTTGGACTTCACTGGACTGTGTTACAGGTTTCTGATCAGCTGCAGATCAGTTGGCTGATCATAGCTTGACCGTCTCACATGTCTGGGCGCCTCACTTGGGACATCCAGGCTGTCTCAGCCCTGATCCGTTGGTCTCTCATCTTCGAGCTCGAGCTTGTTTACATGGCAGCTCAGCAGAGTTCCAAGCTAGCCGAAGGAGGCAAGCCTTTTTGAACCCTAGGCTTATTACTGGCACAGCATCTCCTCGCTGCATTCTGTTAGTCAAAGCAGGTCACAAGGCTAGCCACAATTCAAGAGCTGAGAGAATAGATTCCATGAAAAATGGGGCCGTTGTCACAGTCAGTACTCCATGTGTTATACCTACCAAGGTAATCATGGGGAGGATGGATTTTTTATAAAACCAGCCTGTTAGTGATGGTGTCAAGTTGATCCCACTTTCCTGCTGCAGTCATCACATCTCTTCCCCCATCAGAAGTTACAGGTGACCTATTAATAGCAGTTAACCTGTCACTTTTCTCCTTCTTCCTTCCTGCACACACCTTTGTTCTTTGCCTCTGCGATTGCATGAAACTCCTGTTGTTTTCAAGTGTTCCCTTTCTTCCCCCTTCACTCTACATCCTCGCAGCCAGAAAGGGCTGTGGCTTTGTCCCCTTACTGTGTTACAGGCATCTTCAGCATCATCCTTATGCCTCCCCATTTTCCCACAAGGTGTATATATGGCATTTATGTTATCATGTTTGGTATTTACAGGCAGGTTTTTGTTCTCTCTGTATAGAGATATTAGGAACCAGTGTTCAGAGGAGAGTCTTTGTAACTTCCCAGAGAGCCCGGGGCTGGCAAGAAGCAAAGCTCCTACAGTGCTTTTACTGCATCAGCTGTATCTTTATCATCTCATCTCTAGATGTTCTTTCTTTTCTGCACCCCTCTCTCCACCCATTTGAGTTGGGAATAAGGCTAAATGCTTTTTTTTAAATTAATTAATTTTATTAACTTATTTTAAAGCTTTAACACATAAAAGTAATTAACCCACTGGTCAAACTGATGAGGGGGAAACAGTGACAGAGACAGAGAGAGACAGAGAGAGAGAGATAAAAGAGAGACAGAGAGAGAGAGAGAGACAGAGAGGCAAACAGAAAGAGAGAGAGAGAGAGCTCTATAATGCTTTTGATTGCTTTTGTCTATATTTAACTTTTGCTGCCTTTTGATTATTGCTTTTTCTTAAGTCACCAGCAAACTACAAGAGGAGCCAGTGGTAGGATTTTCATTCAAAGTTGTTGGCTAAAAAAAATACATCCATGCTCTGTACATTTTAAATAGCTGCCTGTGTTAAGGGTGCACCAGAGTTAGAAAATGTTGGCTCCCAAGTTCTGGGAGACAGACTGAATGGTGGGTCAGTTCCTGTTAGAGAACAGTGTGACTGATTATTGTTAACTTGTGAAAAACATGGAAGTTATTATTTACTGCCAGCTTTCAGTGGGAACAGTAATCATGATTAGTCGTTGTGATTGATTTAAGAAAGCCAGTATCTCCCAGCCCTAACTCTGCTGCCCTCTTCTCAGCAGCCACTCGGGCTGTATGGCAGAGGTGAGGATGTTATGAACTGAAGCTAAGCAGTTCTGACAGTATGATCTTTACCCATATTTCTGGAAACCCCAGTGAAGATCACCAAGTGTTGCAAAACTTTTTACATTATGGTATTATCTCTTTGTTTCATCATTGTCCTGAATACTTGGTATTTTTTCATAATTAAAAAAATGAATCAGAAAGTTAAGTCTCATAACTCCTTCCCAAATCAGCAGATATACATGAATTATTTCTAGGGTGGTAACCTGTTATCTACCTTTTTAAATGTTTCTAACATTGTACAGTATGGGTGGAATAGATTTTTTTTTGATTGCCAGCTGCATTTCAGTATACATTTTTAACTTCTTCAGGCACAGAGACATCCACCAATCTCCACCAAAAGCTCTGCTACCATGTCCTGGGGACTGATCAGTCAGAGGATGTTTTGTGTGCCGAGTTTCCTGATGAGCCTAAGTGGATGGGTGGAGCTGAGGTATTGTACAACTGAAATTTTACCCAACAGAACGTGTCTCATGAATAGAGTATACAAATATTCTAATGTGGCATGATGATCTTTATGAGTGGCAGGAGTTCTTTGATTTAATATTCTTTTGTGAAAACCAGGTATTCCAATTGATGTGTAATAATGAAGGTGATAAAGCCCTCAACATAAAATTCTTTAATACTAAAAACAACACTTATGGTTAAAAAAAAAAAAAAAAGTAGAAATACAGGTTCATGTAAAGTGAAACATGAACATTGCAAAACTCTGGAGTCCTTCTCAGAGCTAAGATCTGAGTCTCGTTCCAAAAATTTTCTTTGTATATACAAATGAGAGTGTGAAGAGAGAGGGGAGTGTGTGTGTGTTTGTTTTTCCTTTCCTTTTTTACACAAATGTGTTCTTTTCATGTACATTGTTCACTTATTTTTTGCATTAAAATAAGTTATCTTTTAGGCATTTTTTCCCATCTTAGGTATCCATTCCTTGAGGGTTTTGTAAATAACCCACCTCTACTGAAGTGAGGCTTCTTTGAATTCACTGACCCGTGTTATCTTTTGTGTCCTGATAATCAACTGAAAAACTTTCTTTATTCATTCTTGAAATAAGAATTTGACTCTTGCCATTCATTTCTGGCTACTGTGAAATATCTTTTTAGAGAGAGAAACATTTGGAATGTTTTACTGCAGGTGGGATATCATCCTATTTTTAGTGGGAATGGTGGGAATCCAATTAGGAACTTTGTATTCATTGAGCCACTTAACCTTTTCTCGGAGAGACTTTTGTAGAAAAAGAACATTTTTTAATTTCAAGTATTGTTCACAGGTCTGGTTTGTTAAGGGACAGAATGGGACTCCATGGTGTTTCAGCCCATGTGCGTAGACATACCCTGTTCTGGTTGTCTTTTTATTTATTTATTCATTTTGTTTCTTAGAGCAGGGTCAGTGACCCATAGCCCTCAGAACAAATCCAGCCTGCTGCCTGTTTTCATAAATAAAGCTTTACTGGAACTCAGTCATATTCATCTGTTTACACACAGTCTGTGCCTGCTTTCCTTCAGTGACAGCAGATCGTATGACCCACAAAGCTGAAAATATCTACTTTCTGGCCCTTTATAGAAAAAAGCTTGCCAACTCTGTCTAGTCCTTAATGGAGTATGTCTAAAATGAATGTATAGGCCTTATATGAATATTTGTATGCCATAAGGCAGGGGGGTCCCATTTCATTCTTTTTCCATGTGGGTATCCCATTATTGCAGCACCATTTGTTGAATTTTTGTTTGTTTGGGGCAAGTGCATGGGCTGGGAGTCGAACCCGGGTCTCCCACTTGGCAGGCGAGAATTCTACCACTGAACTACCCTTGCACCCCCCTAGGCCTTATGCTTTAGTACCTGACAGTGGGGCTCTTTTTTCTCCCCAACTCCTCACCTTCTTACTATTATCATTTTCCTTGCATAACCCATTTGTGCTAGTTTTTCTGACTCTGTAGTTTGCATTTTATATATTGTTTATACTACGTTTTCTTCCTAGGTCAGCTTCTCTTCACACCTAGTCCTTCGTGCTTACTATGATTAATAGGTGTTTATATCTAAAGTAATATACATTTTACCTTTACCTGAGCATATGCTACCTGTTAAACCCAAAACAGTCATTTTTCTATACCTTTTTATTGGGGATTGGGTGGCAAGTATTGATAGGGAAAGCCTAAAACTACATTTTAATAATCAAATTTTATTCTCTCCAGATTCTTCATAAAATCAAAAATATGTTCTCATAGAAAAACGTTTATGCTTCACAAGCTAATAATTTCATTGGAGCAGACCTGGTTTAATTAAGGAAAATTATTTAGTTGGTAGAATGGCATGTATACTGAAAATGTATACCAGTATAGAAAACATATGCAACTCCTGTTGCTTAGATCTATTTATGAGCATTTGATTGAAGCAGCTAATTTTTAAAAATGCCATGGAGAGATAATATGCATTTAACTTACACATATTTAATTCTACTAGCTAGGCAATGGAAAATTAGATTTAAATAGTTTGAGTGGTCTGGTTCTATCATCCCTTCAATAGATATAACATATTTAATATAATTCTTACTACCACCTTAAGAAAGAAGTAGTCATCCCATTGCATTGATAAAATTAAATATCAGAGAGAAAGCAAGTCAGTTGCTGGAACTACCTGGTGGGTATGTTAGACCCCTCTGCCTGTGAGTTCTTAACCAACATGCTACTCTATCTCCCTGCCAGGTGATGACTGTTTAAAGAAATGAGATCTGGCATCTGTGCCACACACGAGTGAAAATTGAAATTGTTAAAAAACAAAACAAAACTCAAAGGGCACATATAGGGAGTCTTAAGGAACTTTACGTGGTATCAGAGCCCTACTTAGTGAGTTATGCAGAGGAACATGTAAGGAAATGAGTGGGCCTAGGGAACACAGCATGGGTGTAGGCTTCCCTTCAGCAGGATTCCAGCTGCTTGGGTGCTTTTATTACTACGGGTGTTGCCCCATCAGTTAGAGTTGCTGGGGTGGGTCTGGCTGGCTCCCTCTGCCCCACCTGGTCTTTCTGAGCATCCACACTCTTTGTCGTTTAAACACGAATTCTATGGTTCTGCAGGTAAGAAACCTTCAGGAGCCTTAGACTCATCCTGAATGGATGGTTTGGTTCCAGCTTTCCCCCTCCAAAAGGCCAGATCATCCAGATAAACCTTGAAGAGGAAGTTTATTGTACCCTTCAAGGAAGTGTGCTAAAGCCTGGGGAATTCAGGAAGCTAGTACAGTCTAGCACTGGCTGACCCTGAGTCACCATGACTGATGTGCAGATTAGCACTCAGGACGCCCACTGGAAATTCAGCAAACGCTTTCCTAACAGTGTTTATTTAGTGACCTTCCCCTTAGAGAAATGCAGCAGTCCTCATAACTATGCACCAAGTCCATGTGCTACATTTACGGCTTTCATTTTTTAAGTGCTTGCTTTGGGGATTGTCATTTTAACCCTAGCAATTTCACTCATGACCATGTCCGTGAAAGGAGAGCCGTGTGTTAGTGGTGGAGCTCTCCCCAGGATGACTGGTTCCTCCCTGGCAGAAACTATAGCTGTCTGGACTTGTTGCAGTCTTAGAACTGTTATTAAATGTCCTTTGCAGGCCAAAGCAAAATATCAGGTCTCTCTGATTTATGTCTTTCTTCTCTCCCGCTTAAACTTGCTGAGCACTTGGAGAACCAACAGTTAGGGTCAGGGCTCTGTTCAGCCCCTCTTCTTGGTCACTCAGGCTATTTCGGTTTCTCTGGTGGCCTTGCAGGGGGAAGAGAAGTTAGAGAAGGGGTATGGGGTTTTTCCTCAGACAAAAGAGCTGTGTGTCCTCTCCTGGCTACCTGCTGTCACGGTGTATTGCCAGATGCCAATTCGCTTGTGACTTCTTTTGGTAGTGAAACCCTCCTCCACCCTGAACCTCTGTACTCTGTTGCTTCCCAATGCAGGGCATGAATTCTCTGGCTGGCCTTTTTCACTCTCCCCCTACCTGAGAGCTTCTGTTGAGCAGTATTCTCTTGAGGTTGTACTGCTCTCCCCTCCCCCTCTCCTTTTTCGACCTTTAGCAATGACTCAAGGAAAACTACCTTCCTAGTGCCTCTTGGCCTCTTGGAAAGCCACATCTTTGGGTTGCTACATCCTGGTAGTTTGGGCCGTACTCACCACTGCCCTTCTCACCTGCTACCCGAGCATGTCAGGCCGGCCTCCTGCCCTCAGCATCTCCCATGCACCTCCAAGCTGCTGGGCTCTCGGGAACAAAGAGCTCTCACGTCCCTGGGTACGGCATGAGACAGATATCTGGCTTTGGTTTGGATGGACAGAGTTATCAATTATCATTTCGTGTAAACAGTGAGACTTTAATTAAAGAACAGGATTGTGGAAGAACAGAAATTGCCATGCTCTAGAATGTTCTTATCACACTGATGGACCAAAAAAACCATAACACTCATTATTTTAAAGTGAACTGTAGAACATTTGAGAAAAACCACAAAGCAGTATTTTGAGGCACTTTTCCCAGCAGAGGGTGCTCTAGAATGAAGATTGAAAATGTATCAAGTCCCCTTATAAAGGATTAAGGAGAAAATGCTCAGCTACTCTTAGCTGGAATCCAATATTGAAAATGTACTTCTATACCTAATTCTTTAAAAAAGGATTTTTTACAAAAGTGATCCTCAATCTTAAAATTTATCACATATCTCCATGAGCCCTTTTTATGTTTTTACTTGAGATGCCTAGTAATTATATATTTACATACTTGTGTATGTATCTGTACAGTATAAACTGCATCGCCTGATGCTTGACTCGCAGTCAAGCACTAACTGTGAATTTCCTTCCCCTTTCTACTCCCCTCACTGAGGGTCACATACAGGAATTATTATCAGCAAGGCCTTGGGTGCATCCACCCTCACCTTAGGGAATATACACAGTTGCTAGAGTTCAGTGTCGTATTCGAGGCAGCATCTGCCCCGGACTTGTTGGATATTTTTGAAGTGGAGCAGTTATCACTCAGCAGCCCTGTTCCTAGTAACACAGTCCATGCATCCATTCCCCACAGTAGTCCCCCTTGTGTTGGCTGCTGTGATAGCGTACAGGCTCTGACACTTCTGGAGGATGTTTCTGTCCCGCAGACTATTTCATATGAGTATTGCTGAATGATGCATGGAGGCGTGGGGCTCATGACAGCATCTCCCCCACATTGGCTTTGCCTGCCATTTATAAGACACTGTGGCCGTCTTTACCTTTCCTTTAGCAATTAGCCCGAGGCTGCCAGCATTCGTTTGGGTTAGTGACCTTCAGTTTCTTGCTGTCAAAGTGATTCCTGCATTTTCTCCCGGCTCCTGGAGACCAGTACCCTCTGTTCATCACAGAAGTGGCCTAGTGCTTCTCTCTAGTAATCCTGGGGGTAGATTCCTAACTGGACTGTTAGGCATTGCCTGAAGCTCATCACACCCTCCCTCTCTTTCCTCAGCACTGCATGAAGTGACAGTGTTCATCGTGCTGATTAGTATGCATGAAAATCTCCGGGTGAGAAACTGCCTGGTTTGGGAAGGCAGGAAAGTCAGGGAACCTACTTAGAGACCTGGGTGGGACTAAAGCGGGAAAGCTGCGCTGCTGTTTGCACAGAACACAGCTCCTGGCGTGGGAGAGTTGTTTTTGTAGACGTAATGATGGATTTACTGATCGGCCACATAGCTCACCTGACCCTTCTCATTGTTCAGTAGGGGAGGAAGGAAAACAGACAGATATTTGAATAACCAAGTATATCTGCCATAGAAGGAGCCAGGTACAGGAGGATTAATAGTTGTCACATCATGTGAAGAGAGCTACATTATTTATTTAACTTTGAATGGCTTTTCTTTTCCTAAAATTTTCTGTTTTATGTTTTTGGCATACCAGACAACACATCATATAATATTTGGGTTGATTTCTTTTTTCCTCCTGTGGCTGAATTACTTTGCTATATTAGAAAAGGTGGGTAGTTTGATTTAATGACTGCCTGTTAGAAATGTTTGTGTTTGTGCGTACAGTGACATGCGCTTGTGGCTGCCCTGTACTTGTGTAACTGAAACCGTCTTTTATTTTTATTACAAACCCATAAATGAGTCCCATAAATGAAAAGTCATCATTGTAGGTGATTTGTTTGGCATTTAAAAGTTTTCCTAAATTAACTTTTGCAGTTGAACCTAATATTAAGGGATGTTGTTAGGATTCACAGCTGTTATGAAAGAAATCCAAATGAGAATGTGAAATACAGTTGGTAAAGCTTTCTGCTCTGAGAGTGACAGGATTAACTCTCAAAGCAATTACAATTCATTTTTTCTCCTTTTGTTAAATTTCCAGGACAATTTCAGGTGCCACTGGTCTTTTTGTAGACATTTTTATACCCAAGGAATTCTTTTATCCTAATGTGTAAAAGGAAGGACTTTCTTCAGTTTGGAGAAGTGTATGTAGATTCAAATTATGAAGGAATTTCCGCTACCCTCTCCTTTTTGGTTTAGATGTGGAAATAAACATATATATATTAAAGAACAGCCATGCCTGGGAAGATTTGTTTTTTAACAGAAGACCCCCTGGCTCTGGATTTCAGTAATTCTGGCATAAAATAGTTTACGGGATTCTCACTGAAATTTTATGCTTGATAAAAGTCTATTATACTGTGTACATATATTGATTCTGTGTCCCATCGTTTTGAAAGATGTATTTTTGTAGATACATGATTGGGAGCTTTAAAATGTAATGAATGTTCATTTTCTCAACATGGTATTCATGAATAGAGTCTGCTTATTTAGGTCATTTGGAATGCGTAGCTATCCTTATCAGTATTGAGCTGAAAATAGCCAAAATGACTCGCTTTAAAATTTGTATTATGCTGGTTATACTAAGTATAATATGATGTTAGTAATAATAATAACAACAATATAAGTTTATTGCTAAAAGTAAAATCAAATGCAAAAATTCCATTCTCCAGAGAAACAGCTGTTGTTAACATGTCAGCATCTATTTCACACTCACTTATTTCTGTAGATTCTGATATTCTTTAAACATCAAATGAGCTGATTGTAGAGCTGACAGCCTTTTGGCAAATGGAGTAGTTGCCCAAGACTCTGTTCTGAATGGCTCACCATCACACACACCTGTGGTGTTAACTGGACACAGTTTATTCAAAATGTATTCTTTGGGACTGCATCCCTGGAGGTGTTCTCTGGTTGCTGCTTGTGGTAGTTAGGTGCAGGTGTCAACTTGACCAGGTGAAGGTGCGTAGTTCTGTTGCTGTAGACCTGAGCCAATGGCATGTGAAGCTCATCAGTAGCTGATTACATCTGCAGTCGGCTAGGAGGTGTGCCTGCTGCAATGAATGATATTTGACTTAATTGGCTGGTGCTTAAATGAAAAACTCAGTGTAGCACAGCCCAAGCAGCTCAGCATACCTCATCTCGGCACTCACAGCTCAGCCCAGGCCTTTGGAGATGGAGCTGCAGAAAGGAATCACCCCGGGGAAAGTTGTTGGAACCCAGAGGCCTGGAGGGAAGTGTGCTATTCTATATACTACATAACTTACGGGGCATCTCTGGTGCCTTGAGTGCTGTCACAGGTCAGATTCCCTGGTAAGCTGACTGTGCCTTCAGAATATCCACCTGTGGTAGGGCGTGAAGGAAGTAGAGGCAGAAATGAACTGTGATGCTGTCACTACAAAGGCCTCAGCCAAACCTGCAGGGAGCTCTCGAGCTAGGTCACCCCTTCTGAGCCGTTCTGACTGGGAGTGCGATGACCTCAAAAGAGTGGGTGGCCTTGGACACGTGGCTCTCTCCAGCTTGAGGAAACATTCCCGACAGGGGCTCAGCTGAGAGCGGTCTGCTGCCAACACCACAGCTGGGGGAGTGAGTGCTTCCGTCCTCTAGGGCAGTGCAACAGGGCATCTTGTGCAGAAGCTGATGCCTGCAGTGAGTGGCATCCATGAGAATGAATATATTAGTCTGAGTGTAGATTAGGCATAGCTCTGTACACCAGATGCCCATAATAACAGCAGTTTTAAGACCAGAGATACTCAGGCAACCATTTTTTGAGATCGTCTACTTCTTTAAGAATCAGTTAGGGGGCATCTCTTCCTAAAAGCCTTGTTGAGAGCTCACTCTCCCGGCTCCCCTCCAGTCAGGTGATCCTCTCTGGCCCTCTTGTCATACTTCGTACTTCTCGCTATTGATGTCCTATGACATATGATGTCCCCCATATGTGTGCTTGTGTGTATCTGTCTTTCTCCCACTTGAGGGTGAGTTCCTGAGGGCCCTGTCCTCAAGGATCTTTGTGTTCCAGAACTTAGTTCAGCAGCAGGTAGCCCCTCAGTAAATGCTGATTGAATTAACAGCCTCAGCTCTGACTCCCCCAAATGGTGAATACACTGGTGACACATGGTGAATTGAGTCTTTCTTTGAGGATGTAGAAAGTTGGCTGGTATCTAGATTCTCCTGTTACAACCAGCTACTTTGGTGGCAGTGGCCATCTTCAACCTTTGTTCACCCCCAGACAAGGAATATGGCTTGCTATTGAAAGGCTTTTGCCCCAGAGCTTATAGTAGTTACTTCTTCTGGTGGACTAGCCTGGACCAGCCCATTTTGCCATGACTGGTGGCAGACCCAAATATCCTGAATTAGAGTGAGTTGAGCAGCCTTTCCTATTTTACCCTAGACCCTCACCCAAATGCCACTCCATTGAAGATGGAAATTAAGTTTGTAAAAGAGCTTGCTGAAGGGAAAAGGGAAGAATGATTATTCCCTAAAGCCTGGAGATGAGCATTCTGTCCCTTCTATCCCCAAGGAAACATGCCTTTTTGCTAGCTACAGTGACAGCGTATGGGAGTGGGGGGTAACATCTACTTTTTTTTTTTTTCAATCTATATCCAGTGTTTGGTTGTAGATAATGGAATAAGTACCAGTGAATTACCAAATATTATCTAGGTCATCTGTAGAATACCACATTATTTGTACACCTACATTTCTCCTGTTTCCAAGTATTGTCATCAATACAGATGTTATTACTTTCTGCTCCTTCAATTAAAATTTTCCAATTAATATGTAATCAGTACCCTAAGTGTAATTCACCATAAGGCTTCAGAGAAGGAAACTGTATCTAAACTGTATCAAAAGTCCTTTTTGTTTTTTTAACACACAATAATAATAATAATGATGAAAAGTTTTAGTTTTCATCCCTGTTGGTATTATTAGGAATGCAAGTGATGAATTTGATATCAGCAAATATAGATGTTTCATTTATAGTAATTCTTAGCATTTTTTTTGTTAATAGTTAATGTTCATTTACATATATGGTAGATTTTCATGAGGTCAACTCCTTTTGAGTTAAGGAAAATTTGTTTGAAATAATAGAGGCATAAATTAGAAGGAAGCTTTGAAAAGCAGGTTTAGGAATTAAACTTTTCATCCATGGTCAGATTGATGTTATTGAAGCGCTGGCACAAAAAGTCAGTGCTTTGTGACTCAGATTATTTATTTCCGGAGAGCACAGTTATTCCAGCTGATGTCATGTTGCTTTAAGGGAAAGCAACAGCATTTTGCAAACTGGAATTTATACTGTTTCACAGAAGCCTGGTGGGCCCCTGGCTCACCTACTTTCCTGTTTTCTTTTTATCTTTCTGTCAGGAGAGTTGTTTTATTCTTTTGAAATTCAGGTGTCCTCATCATCAACATGGTATTTATCTTCACCTCCCAGAATTTGAAATTCATTTCCAAAATTCATCTTTAAAAATGCCTTCTCTCGGGCAGCTGCTGTGGCTCAGCAGGCAGAGCTCCGTCCTGCCGTGCTGGAGGTCTGGAGTTCGATCCCTGGTGCCTCCTGCCCATATGCAAATTAAAAAATAATAATAATAAATAAATAAATAAATAAAATAAAAATGCCTTCTTGTAGTCTGAGTATGGTGCTGTGGTTAAGTACTTGTTATTGATTACATTTTAGTGGAAGAAGGTCTGTTTTAATCTACTTTGGGAGGGGATGATGACTTAAAAGTGATTTTGAGATCTCAGAGCTTGAGCACTTAAAAATTCCGAGTTGTTTTCAGTTTAGCAATTTTTATTTCATGGCTATGGAACATTCCCAACTGTAATGAACCTTGGGAATTCCTGCCTTAAGTTAAATATAAACTGCTACAACTCTACAGTCCAGCCAGAAGTGCTGAGAAAAGCTCATTAGATTTGCTTAAGACAGCTGTCATCGAAGGTTTGATATGACTCCTGCAGTGAATTTTACTGCTTTATCTTTCCGTTGACTGAATCACTACAACTAAATTAACCATCATTTATGATTGATGTAGCATGACTTTAAACACTGAATTCTAATGATTCTGTCTTTATTTAAAGAAGAGAGCAAAAGTGTGAAGGATTATTAAAGAGATTGCTTTCTATTATATTTAAGGAAATTATAATTGTGAGATTGTTAATGATGTTCTTAATTTAAGAAGATTTTAAAATAGGGTGGAATTAGAATTCTATATGTTAGTTTATTAGCTATGTATATTAAAAGTTTAGGGAAAATATAAAAGAATACTGGAAATAAAATATGTATCTGCCAAACCTGTCAAAGAAGATAAAAAGACTATACGGTGGGCCATAGTGGCTCAGCAGGCAGAGTTCTCACCTGACATGCTGGAGACCCGGGTTTATTCCTGGTGCCTGCCCATGTAAAAAAAAAAAAAGGAAGAAGAAGAAGAAGAAAATAAAAAGACTATAAAGAAAATTAGATTAATATACTATAAAGAGCAAAGTAGAAGGGAAAAGCAAGGTGAGTAGAAATTGTAAATTAAGAAAGTAGAAGCCAGTATATCAGTAACAATTAATGAAAATGAAACAGAGACACTTGGATTGGATTTTGAAAATGGAATCAAATTATGTTTGTTTGCAAGAGACCCACTTAAGCCTTAAAACATGATGACAAGTTTTTGCCTCTGGCCTTGATGACACGTCTGTTACTGGACTCGTTTGCCTGCCATAAACATCTAGAAAACTACAAAATAGATGAAGCAACTGTTTACAGACATTGGTCAACAGGCCGTGCAGGACTGAGATCCTGAGAGAGGATTAGTCCTACGATTGTCCCAGCTTTCTCCTGGAGGTACTTACTGGACCCTGGCACAGTATATATCCAAAAGAGCTAAGGATCCAAAGACCAGACTTCAGGGAGGCCTAAACAGCTGAAATTTACTGGGAAGAGTACCAAAAGAAAGAAATCTGCATTAGGATTCCCTTGAGTCTTTGACTGACTATTTAGCAGTGCATGCATTGACTGAGACTCCATGATTTGTGCAAAGAACTACCAGGAAGCTGTCAACTGACTACTACCAGAGATTTAATAAGGCTGGATGATTTTCATTTTCTGTGATCAGAGTGCAAGGACCATGTTGGGTAATCAGAATAGACTTCAGAAAAGCCATGCCTTAGCAGTAGGGCTGTAGATATGACCTAACAAAGAGGAAAGCAAATTTTGAATGGGACAAGCTGATGGATCCACCAACAAATTAACTGCATGCCAGAATAAAACTCAAAACATTTTAACGGAACATACACATATACATGCAAAAACTCACCGGACAACATTTAAAATGTCCAGAATCCAATTTTGAAAATTAAGTAGATATGTAAAGAAGTAGGAAAAGGTAACTTAAAAGTATGAGAAAAAGTAGACAAAAGAAACAGATCCAGAAATGTGATACATAGTGATATTAACAGACAAGGATATTTAAAAAGCTTTAGTGATGTTTATAAGGTTAGAAAACATTAATGTATTGAGCAGAGAAACTCCAAGTATTCTTTGTGTGTAATGTGACAAACATTTTTCTAGAACTAAAAAAATACACTATCTGAAATGAAAAATTGTCTGCATGTGTTTTATAGCAATTTGCACTCGATAAGAGAAATAATTGGCAAACTGGTAAACAAGGCAATAGAAACTATCCAAACTCATAGAAATTATCCATACAGCTGAAGCACAAAGAGAAAAAATAAAAGCTGAAACAATAATGAAGGAAGTCTCATTAACCTGTAGGACGGTACCACATGATCTACCATTCTTGTATTTGGAGTTCTGGAATGGGGATGAAGGAGCAAAATCATAGATAGGAGGAAAAACAATGACGAAAAATGTTTCAAATTTGCTAAATCTTTTAAGAAGTTGAAGTGGGCTAAACACAAAGAAGACTACACCAAAGCCCATTATAATCAATTTGTAGAAAACCAAACCATAGATAACAAGAAAATCTTAAAAGCAACCGGAGAAGAAAACACACATTAGCTATAGGGAGACAAAGGTAAGAAATGGCGCCAACTTCTCACCCTGAACAATTCATGTCAGAAGACAGTGGAACCACACCTTCTTAATAAGTCTACCTTGAGTGCTCCATTTAAATCTACATCCCTTCCTAAGCATCCTTTTTCTCTTACCCAGACCTGTTCATTTTCTCCATGGCATTTTCACCTTCTAATATACTATATATTTCCATCCTTAAGCATTTGAATCCCCCACTAGAAAGTAACTTTTTTCCCCCTGATTTGTTCACTGATGTATCTTCAACACTCTGAAAAATATCTTGTGTATTATGGGTGTTGAGCAAATATTTGTTGAATGAACAAAAGAAAGAATAACAGTGAGGATGCAGAAAAGCAGGAACTCTCATACACTGCTGTTGTGTAAGAGTGTAAATTGGTGCAACCACTTTGGAAAACAATTTGGCAACATCTAATAAAGTGGATTATGAGCATGTGCTGCCACCCAGCAATTTTACTTCTAGTTATATATTTTGAATATGTCTTACATAATGTTAAAAATAAATATGTTCAGGAATATTTACTAAATTGTTGTTTGTAATAGGAAAAAAATTGGTAACAATCTAAAATTTTTGGTAAGAAAATGAATGACTTAATTGTGGTGTGTTCCTAGACTGGAATACAGTAACTAGACTGAATACTGTATAGCAGTTAAAATGAATGAACTAGATTTATCTATATCAACATGGATTAATTAAAAAATGAGTAAAAAAAGTTGCAAAGGGATACATATAGTTTAATACCATTTATATGCATTTTGACAACCCAACACAATTTATTGGTCCCCAGAGACTTACTCTAGTAACGCCTTGTGGTAATTCAAATGGGACCATTTTAACTTACACACACACATATACACACAAATCTCCATCAATCACCTTCCTCCCAGCTCATTGCCCAAGACCTGGGGGCCCTCACTGTTCTTGGCCAGAGAGGCCCCTTCTCTCAGAATAGTGGCCACTGGGAGGAGTGGAAGGTGGCTCTTGGATATCCAAGTTGGGACTTTAGGGAGTGGTGGGGAGTGGGCAGGCAGGATTGGCTCTCCAGGTGCCTGAGAGTTCAGGTAAGAGCCTGCAGTACTGAGAGGATCATCTGCTGAGCATCATGGAAACTAAGCTTCAGGCAGGCAAAGAGAAGGAGTGCTCCATGGAGCATGAGCTGCACATCAGCCTGGAGGAGAGAGAGCTGTGGCTGTGCTTCAGAGTTGCTTACCAATGAGCTTGGACCCCAACGCTATGTGTTCTTCCTCTTGGACTTCATGGCACCTGACACCCAGGGCTGGAAGTACGTAGATGGGGAGTGGATGCTGGAGGGCAAGCCTGAGCCACTGGTGCCCAGCTGCACCTACACCCTCCCCGACTTGCCCAACTTCAAAGCACATTGGCTGAAGGCTTCCATCTCCTTCAGCAAAGTCAGACTCACCGGCACGCTCAACGGTGGGGTCCAGACCACGTCAAATGCCTTACATAAATATGAACCTGCAGCCATATAGTGAGGGCTGAGGATCCATAGCAGATGATCACCAATCATTGCTTTCCCAAGACCCAGTTCATAACAGTGACAGCTCACCAGAATGAGGAGATGACAGCTCTTAAAGTTTAACACAGTTCTTTTGCAAAAGCTTCCCTTGATGCAACGGAAAAAGCAATCACAACGTGTGCCAGAAGAATCCCGGAGAGAACTAGCAAGCTGGGATATTCTCATTCAGAAGGTGGCTCATTCCTGGAATGAGTCTGCTCTGTCCACCTCTCAGCCCATCAGTTTGGAGATCCTCTCACACACTCTTCCTCACATGGCTGTGAAAGATACCTCGCCCTGAGAATCCACCATTCAGCCCCCTACCCCAGTCCATATACTTATCAGAACAACTCACCATCCTATTCTGACAGTTCATCTGCATGTTTGTCCATGATCCAATCTCATGACAATTGGTCGCACCTTGGACTGCAGCCCCTGTCCCCATGCCAGTACCCTAACCTCTGGTCTGTGCATGATGGCATCATCACTCCTGGCTTCCAGATGCCAGGGAGGTCCGGTGGGCTGGGAGCCCAGTTCTTTGGCGGCTCTACTGCACACTGTGCACCCCTCACTGCATGGTCTTAGCTTCCTCCTCCTCGATATCCCAACTGTATGAAGGGGGTACCACAGACATTCCTGACAGCCAGTATGATGCCTCAGCACAAGCTCCCACATAACCTCACAGGTGCCCGTGTCGCCACTTTCCATATAAATCATAGTCCTTTTCTTAAAAGTTGCACTGCCTTTTTTTGTGGTAGCAGTCAAGTATTGATTTGATTGCGCTACTAGTAAGGTACAAAGTGGCTGTCTCATGGACAGGGGAAGGCAATGAGGCTTTTAAACTTCAGCTTCAATAAGAGGAGGAATACTGTTCTGTTTACCAAATACAGCGGAACAGAAACAACCCACCACTACCTATTTCCCCATCATCTGCAACAGCAGTTTAGTCTGCATACTGTGAAAATAATATATTTGGCTTAATTCACTGTAATTCATAATGAAATAGTTTGCTGGCATCCAGAAACTTAATTTTAGTTTCATACAGCATATAGATGACTTTGGCACACCAGAATTTTAAACTTCACTGGTCCTACTTTAGCGAGATAGAAAGCACATTTCATTCTCTTCCTTGTTGCTTTGGAGTCGTTTTCAGATTCCCTTTTGTGGCAGTTACCATGGTTAGAGGTGAGTTGTTACAGACAGAACAAATCTGAGGACAACCGGTATTAGTCGAAATGAAGATTTTGCTCTGTCTACTAGAAAGTGTGCTACTTTAAATAGATGTAATTATTTTCTTGTATTGTTAAATGTAAAACCATTCGTATTATTCTCTAACACAGTAGCCAAAGATAATCAGCAGAAAGCATTTTTTGAAAAATAAAGACAATATGAAAAATGTAAAAACAACAGAAAATAGTTTAATGTTTGCTGCATTTGTTTTTTTACATGCTTTAAGATTCCTTTTGCTACCCAAGTTTATGAAAAGGAAATCCACAAGAGAGCAGAGCTCTCATCTCTGACACTTTTTGGTAGAGATGACGAAAGATATGAACGAAGGGGTTTTTCAATAAATACTTGTTAATGTAACTCCTGGGAACCACAAGCAACTTCTCTGTACCCATATCCATTTTACTGCAAGACTCATGAAGAAATTTTTTTTAAATCAAGGATATTAATATTCAAAATGACAGATTCTGTGTATTTTCAGTTAAAGAATATACTAGAAACTTAAAAATCATATTGAAGTCATGATGGCATTCAATGATGTCTGCTGCTCTTTTGTTAATTATTTCACTGTGTTCTGTTCAACTCTGCATTTGAGAGTGAAATAGGTGAAGCAGTTAAAATGAATGTTCATTTTTTCTTCTGTTAACTTTCTAATCAGATCTTTTAAGTTTGGTGTAAAGACACTGCCCTTGTGGTTAGCCTTTATCTTTTACTTCACATTTAATGATGGTCTCCCAAAGAATATGTGCTAATCGGCCCGTGGCCCTGGTTTTGTTTTCTCTGCAGTTATCTGACGATGGGCGCTATGTCTTGTTGTCAATAAGGGAAGGGTGTGATCCAGTGAATCGACTCTGGTACTGCGACTTACAGCAAGAATCAGATGGCATCACTGGTAAGTCATCTTCCAAACACAGATAATTATTCCAGGAAGCTTCATTAAAAAGCAATTATTTTGATCTTCTAATTAATTTCCCAAGAAACCTCTTTCCATCTACCACATCATTGCACGTCATATGATTTATTTTTCAGTACTCTTCCATAAAATGAAGGAAAGTTGAATGGACTGTTGGCTTTAGCATTTTCTTTGTAGATTGAGGTTAACCATATTTTTTGCAAACCAGTGTGAAAATACCCTTTGAGTATTGCAGATAAAGAGTGTTAAGGAAAAGCTGACTTTTGGTCTGGAAAGCATTTTAACAATTTAGATGTGCATTATAATTGCCATCTGAGGTCAGTGAGAATTTGCCAGGTTAATGGGTACATGTATCACAGTACCTCTTTACTGAGCCACATGGCTCAACATTAACTGATTTTGCTTTCTGAAGCCTTAAATCGTGAAAATAAGCAAAGAATCAGCCAGTTTACGATTTCTGAAGATGGCTCATTTTAAATGTTCTTCTCTTCCAATGCTTGTATTGGTTCAAAAGTAATTCTTTGTTTAAAGATTATCTTATCACCATCATCATACATTAGAGCTATTCATCTGTACAATTCACAATGTTAAAAATCCCCAGGCCCAAAAACCATCAGAGATCTGCTGGAACTCCAGAAAGTACACCGAAGTAATTATACCATACTGGTTGATGTAGAATAAATATATTTTAGAGAATGTTGACACTGATTTTCAAAATATACAATATTGAGTGCAATTTTGTAACAATTCACCTCGTTAATGATGTCTAATCTGTGTTCCATACAGATTATGTATTTTATAAGATTATGTATTGGAAGATATGTATGTGTGTATTTTCATATTGGATATGAAAATATGTCTGATTGGGAGTTGCCACTCAGTTTTATGCTTCTCTGAGCAAGGTCTGCTTCCTTGGATACTGCTGAGCACGTGCATATACGTGCAGGCTGAAGTCAGCAATTTTTATTCTAGTGTAAATATATCTCCACTTAATAAAGATTTGTGGTTTTTTTTTTTCCTGCTTATAAAAAAAGAAAAGATGCACCAGTTTTGGTCTCAGGAAAACTGCATCGACCACATCAGTGTTAGCATTCTCTGACTGCCACCAGTTCCCTTGTCAGTCTGGATCTGCATAGACCTGAGCAGACCTCTTAAAATTGCATCTGAAGTCAACGATGGCAGCAGTTGTGATGGTGCTACGAGCATAAACACGTGGCCCTTCGTGTTTCTAAGATGATAGGAAGGACTTTACCTTTCTCCAGTTTTTTAAAAATTCCAGTTAGAGTGGCTGTGCCACAGAAAGTGCTGTTTTCTTTTTTCTGTTTGCGTCATTGTGTATTTAATTATTAAGTAGGTTTCTGTTATTGAAAGATGCAAATTTAACTCTGTTTTTGTTTTGTTCTGTTTTGGTTTTGTTTTGTTTTTTTTTGCTTAATGTGCCCAAGATGGAAAAGAAAATTTTGTCACATTTTATATACTGAACTGCTACTGCTATGTCCACTTTAATAATAGATAGTCATGCTTTGAATAAGATTCACAAGTACAGCAGTACCCAGGGAAGCTCTTCTTTCTCCCTAACCTCTTGGTCCTCATTTTTCCTTTTTCCCCTCAATTTATCATTTCAGTGTTAGTGAGCAATGAGAAGAGGTTATGATTTTCAGAGGTGGGGACCCCAAAAGGAAGACAAGTGCGTAGAGCCTCAAAAAACCAAATTCTAAACAGTGCAACCATGAATAAATACAAGAAGAAAGCAAAGAAGGTGCCTAAAAACCCTAATTTGCTTGATGAGTTCAGATTGTAAGACCCTATTTTAAAATGAGCCAGGTCCTGGCCTGCCTTCCAATTTGATCTTTCCTTCAATTACTTGATTCTTGTCCTCACGTCCCTCCTTTGTCAAACTCTAGGGCTTCCAAGGGGTGTGGTTGTGCAGCACAAGCAAGGAGCTCGGCATGGAGTAAGCACTCAGTAAATGTTAATCATCATTTTCCAAAGTTTTCTCTTCTTTTCAATATTGATTTTCCAGATGACCATTAATTTTTTCATAATCTGTAAAAACATCCACATGTACGTCTGACCAGGACTGCATGGGAACCTACGCATTTATTTGGGTCTCTATCTCTCAGAGTCATACAGGTCCCACAGGTTTCTTATTAAAATTACTCCTAGGTATTTTACATTAGACAAAAATATTAAGCTGATGGTTTGTGAGCGTATCTGTCAAAATTTTAACCAGAGAACCAGTAGGAGGTGTATATTAAGAGATTTATTGCAAGGGATTTGCTTCGTAATTGTGGGTACTGGCTAGGCAAGTCCCCAGCCATCGGGCAGGCCCCCTGGACGTGCAGGCTGAACTCTGGGGTATGAACAGAAGCTACTGTTCACAGGTGGAATTTCTTCTTCAGCCAAGCCTCAACTCTGCCCTAATGCCTTTTTGCTTGTTGGCTGCTTGGTTTAAAGTTTATTAAAAAGAGAGTACACGTTGGAGAGGTTGATGTGGGAGTGCTCGGGGGAGGGACACACTGCCCCAAGGCCTTTTCACGGTTTAATGCAGGTCCACCCACCTCAGGGAGCATAATCATCTTTATTTGAAGTCATCCGATTAAGGCCTAATTGTATTTACAAATGCCTCCACCGCAAAACCTAGATGAGTACATGATTGAATAACTGGAGCCTATTGATAATTCAAAAGAGCATCACAACAAGCCCACAGAAAACCACACGGAGGGTAGTAGAGCACACAAGTCTTAACTCTACTAACCTAATGTCATTTTTTTCATACATTTACCAGACTAGTCAGTGTTTGGAATTAGTTCAAGCATTAGGAAATGTATGTCATGTCACAGGGTCAAGAGAGGACAGTGGCAGGATAGAAAGATGTGAGGCTGCATACCCAGGGTCCTGTGGGATTGGGATCCACCTGAGAGAGCAGCCGCCTGCCCTCCTGGCTGGGGTGCTGGGCCTGTCCCCATTTTTAAATCATTGCTTCTCTGTCACCATTAACTCTGTGGATAACAAAACCTCAGAGTAGCTCTTCTTTTGAGCGGCAGTCCTCCGATTCCGTAAGCTCTTGATTGTTGGGGTGACCAAGTGATACTAAAAAGACGAAATGGATATTAGTTTCCAATATCCATTAGGACCTTACGCTCAAAAGTCAGGTACACAGGACAAGATTTAGAAAGAGCTTGTTTTTCTTTAGTTGATCCCAGGTTCGTGAGCCAATAATATGATACGGCTGCTTGAGGAAATGAGTAGTGTGTGTGAGTTCACCTGTAGAAGACATTGAGTGTATTTAGCCTCCCCAAAGAGAGAGAAATAGCAAATTGAGATAGTGATCTTTAAAATTTTTAGAATAGTTCCTATTAATTACAGTTGGTTATAGTGAGAAAATAACTGCAAGACTTTCGAACAGATTTGAATTGTAATCTCAGCTCCACCACTGTAGCTTGTAACTGTGGGGAAACTATTTTCTCTCATTTCTGCTAATATTTCCATATCTGTAAAATGGGGCAGTAATATCTGCTTCACAGCTAATTGTGAGGCATAATGAAAATATGTGGGAAGGGACTTAGCAGGGTCCCTAATATAGAGTGGGTTTTCAAAAGTATTTATTGCTTTTTTTCTTTTTTCCTTTGTTTCTGGACTGAAAGGGGAATATTTTGAATCACCACACTTTGGTAGCATAGAAAAGCAGATTGAGGGCACCCTAAATATTCATCTTCAGAGTCAAAACAGCTATAAATATATATTTTGGTATTGGCTTGTTTTCTGCAAAATCAGATTCATAATTAGAAAAAGAGTCCTTGTGAAAATATAAACATGTGTGCCTCAAGTGGTAAACAGAGAAAATATTAATTCTGCAGGTCGATAATGGGAAATTCAGGGGCTTATATGTCCAATGGTGACATTGACTCCCTCCCAGGATGTTTTTCTTGCCCCTCTGTTTTATGTTTATTCTTTTTAAACTAATAGGAAGAATAATTAAATGTTAAATGAACTAATTAATGTAAATGTTATATGAGTTAGACCTGAATAGCTGGCCACTGGAAAATTAAATCCAGTGTTCTGAAACCTCATTTTTATTACTGAAATATAAACCCCTTTTGATTATCTAATGTCTTTCTGCTACAATTTTAATTTCTTTTCCCTTGGAAGTAAAGAGAATTATTAGCATTTTTCATATAAATGAAGTCTTTATTTATGTAAGTACCAGTATATTACCTTTCTTGAGAAATAAATAATTTCTCCCAGGGGGCCTCTTTTCTAGCATTTCTGTCATCTTTGTCTCTCAAGAAAACATGCCCATGTGTGTTTTGAAATGAGAAGCACAAAATAGTACTTAAACACTGGCATATTCTCTTTTTCTGTGATCTTAAGCACAATGGCAGTATAAGATCATAGAAAAAGAAAGCGCATAGGAAAAACAAAACTACAGAAATACACGATGGAAAAAATCTTGAGTCTTGAGAGTTAAAAGGGTTGGCAGTGGTGGCCCAGTGGCAAAGTTCTCGCCTGCCATGCTGGAGACCCCGGTTCGATTCCCGGTGCCTGTCCATGTTAAAAAAAGAGAGAGAGAAAGAGAGTTAAAACATGAAACTGGATACTTTTGTCATTTACATGTGAATGTCTGTTCTCTGATTTGATGACCATCCTCCTACTTACAGCTTCCTCAGTGTGATTTCTCTCCTTTTATCCTTTGTCTCTCCTTGGAAAACTTTATTTCCTCCATTTACATCTGCACTATTTTTACTCAAAAATAACATGAACCTTATTACGAATTACAAACTATATCCTCCCTTCACCCAACTGCAGGGAAAGGTGGTGTTCCGTCCTTTTCCTCGCCCTCCCTTACCTTTTAGAATCACCTCAATTCACTACCATGGCGAAAAGGCATATCATCTGTACCTTAGAAATTTGTATAATTTTCCAGCCATTCAAAATAGCTAAGCAGGCCCTCCCTAAAGAACATCACGCCTTCTTCTCCACTGGCTCCCAGAGAAACCCGCTTTGGAGTCAGTCTCTTCTTTCTGGGGGAAGAGGAATTTCTGCCCCGGAGGTGACGTTCCCTGGTAACTTTAGCTGATGCTTGTCTCTACAGTTGCCCCTTCTGTGCCTTTCCTCTATTCCGATTCCTTTTTCTCTATATACAAAAGGCAAAAACACTTCGTGTGAGGATTTGTATGCTGCCTGAGGGCAGGGACCTCTCCTGTCTTGTTCTCTACAGGGTCTCCAGTACCAGCTGCGTCTGGAGCAGCTTCATTTCCCCACAAGGCCACTTGTACCCAGTTGACCCTGCTTGATAAGCCGTACTTGGGGCTTTGCACAACTTGTCCCTCCTGGCCTCTGTAATTTTTCTAAATTAAATTTTTGTCCTTTATAAAACCCAGATTAATGAATAGTTACAGACCATGTTTCTTCTGTCCTCTAGTGTATGAACAGAAGATGTCTGCTTCTCTTTTTCTAGTCCTTTAAAAGTGAAAATGAAAAGTATCATTAAGGACACCAGGCCAGCATGACATTTTATTAGTTCTCCTATCGAAAAGGCAGCTGCGTCCAGACTTCTGTCATTCTTAAATGTGATTCATGCCTGCACATTAGTTGAAATTAACATCCTGACCCTTGCAAGAAAAGGATTTGCACCTTAATTTTTTAAGTTACATTTTCTAAGCTTTTCTAAATCAAAACTGCTATTTCTTTTGAATTGTGTATATACTTTGTTTCATGAGTTTGCTGTAAGTAATTCTGTTTTGAAGATATATAAATTTGCTTCATATAGTCAGACTACATTTAGATTAAATGTTCATGTATTTCCTGCAACGTAGTTAAATATGAGGCTTCAGAGCCAGTTCTTTTCTCTCAAACATAGGGACTTTAAAAAATTTATCTGAAAAATTGAATTTATACCCCCAGAAATGCAAGTGAAGATCTTTGACATACTTTTATGCATGTTTAGTAATATGTTTCTAAATATTTCTATTGGGAAAGCAGAGGAGATGTCCCATTTTTGTACGGTCTAAGTGAACTTTAAATTTGGTTTCTTTGGTTATCTTTATGTTAAAAATGAGTATAAATAAGGTTCAGTTTAAAATGTAAGATTGTGTCAATTTTATGTTCAATTATGAAGCAGACACATGCCCCATGCTGTGCCAGGCACTGGTTAGGTGACAGGGCTGATGACAGCTGTTGTCCCCCCTCGCTGCGCTCCTGGCCTGTTGGACAACAGACAGGGACATTGCCGACATGTGGCCCAGGAGCCTGGCCCAGCTACTAGGACAGGGCACACAAGCCCCGGCTCAGAATTATGACATCCGTGGAGTCTGGAAATTTTCACCTCTGAACTCCTTCCCTTTCTTCTCTTCTTTCTTTCTTTCACTAGTTTATTCCTTTTTCTCTTTATTTCTTTCATTTTCTGTGGAAGGTAGACACATGATTCCCTCTTTTACGGGATAGTCAGTAGCAAAAGAGAAACTAATCACTTGGCTCATTTTGAATAAATTTAATTATGTCAGAGTTTTAAAGATAGAACCCGTAAAGCCACTTTCAATCCAGTGAAAAGAACGATGAACAAATCTAGAGTCCCAAATGTTAGTAACTTAACATCTTTCTTCTTCAGTGGAGGCAGCCTTAAAAAGGGCCAGAAGGGGACGCAGTTCCTGTCACAGCCTTGGGGGAAATGTTAGGTGGATGATCCTGACATAATGATTTTTGTAAGGGAATCTCAGCTTACCCAGTACCTCGTCCCTACTAACATGTCTTTCTACTTTTTCCTTTTTTTGCTCACAGTTAAATCATTTTAGGTTGTAGATGTTTTCAGTGCTCAATATGTCTTTATTTTAATGCTTTTATGTCATTAAGGAACATTGGCTTTCTCCTGCATGAGAAATTAATCTGTACTGCATGATAGCACATAACTATAAAAGGAAACTCCGTATTTGTTGAACACTTAAATTGCTGATTCAGCCATCTCTGGCTAATGTGAATGGCACAGTTTCTTGTTTTTAGGTTGCTGAGACTGTGTACACTCCATTTTTCATTACTAGTAGGACTGAGCATCTTTGGAGATATGGAGTAGAAAAAGGGAAAGAAACATTTGAAGAAACTTTCAACAATTGAGTTGCCCCAAACTTAGCAAAGTCATCAGAGTATCAGAAGTCAGGCCAAGAGGAGAAAGAGTCATTAGAAAATAGTGTGTGAATGCAAAGGAAAAAAAAAACAAAAGAATTGGAATATCAAGAGACAATGTAAAAACTAAGAAGCAAAAAGTGAATTTTGAGAGGGGGTTGCAAGGGTAGTTCACCCCTGCCATGTGGGAGACCCTGGTTCAATTCACTACCCCAAATGAATTTTGAATTAAAATAAGAAGTGGCAGTGATAAAATTAGTATTTATACTAATTTTAAAATTAGTGATCATAAAGGCTTATTCTGGAAAATGATCATGTACCATGAGGGATGAAAATTAGATATTTTTAAAGTTCACTGAATCTTACTTTTTAGAGTTTATTTTTCATGTTATGAAGAACCCTGGGATTCTTTGAAATAATAAGGATGGTCTGTTTAGCATTTGCTGGGTACCAGGTTCTGAGTATGAATGTAGATCATTTCATTGTCTTCTCCACAACCTCTGAGGAGCACTATTATTCTCCCCAGGGAACTGAGGCTGGTGAGGTTGGTTAGCTCTCTGAGTGCCATTTAAAGACTTGGACCCAGGTCGGTTTACCTCCCAATCCCAGCAGAACAGGATGGGAGAAAGTCATTCAGGCCCAAGGAAGCAGCCCCTTCTGACCCTTCAGTGTTGGAGCTTGACATGCACCTTGCTGTCTTCACCATTGTAAAGCTCTTAGTGTTTTGCAAAATATAAGAGCACTTTAACTCCTATTATTAGAGAGCTTACAAAACATTTTCTATGAGACATAGTTAATATTAATGATTCTCAAAGAAAGCCATGGCTTGGTTCTAGGAAGAGCATAAAATGACTTAATCTAATCTTCAATCTACAAACAAATCATTCTCCACCAAGAAGCAAGTTTTTCTAAAAAGTAATTTAAATGTCAGTGTGGAATTGAATTCTGTTGGCCTTAGAGTGAATAATGCCCCTTACAGACAAAGGGATCTCAGAAAAGGTGGGCAAAATCCAAAATGGGTAAAGCATTCAGCAGTATTTCTTTTTTTAAAAGTAATTTCTCCGCTTTGCATTTGAATCAACATCGTTTTGACCTGTGAAGAGCAAAAATGAAGGTGCTCCGTTGTATAAGTGAAATGCCTTTCCTATTGACCTATTAAAGAGCATAAGTTTTAGAAAAGCAAAAAGGGTTTGCTGCCTATTTAGCTCCCTATTTTAAACAGGCTGCCTTGTGAGGGCCTGTACTTTGAACTGGTTTTCAAATTTTGCAGCTGGATTTATACAAATCCTTAGTCACATTCCTTATCCTGAATGAACTTATGACTTAGAGTATGTTTTTATGGCTAAGATTAATGCTTTAGTACTGCATGAAATTTCTGCTGTGTTTGGCCTTAGGTGGATACTACAGTGACTTTCTTTCTTTTTTGGATCATAGTAAATACCATCAGATCCAGGACCTTTTCAAACAGAAACCATAAGATGATTACATTGAGAAATAAAGGTTTCACATCAGGAAATCCTTTATTGCCAGGAGGACATTCAAATAGTCTGACATTTTGCCAAACCATGATTTTCTGTCTACAGATGTCATAGTCCAGAAATTATGTTTCATCCTTCTTATTATAAACAAATAATTACCTTATTTCTGCTTATCTGCAAATTTGGCATTGCCAGCTAATTTTTAACTTATTGCTCTAAGAAATGGGCTTTAGGTTGTTGTTGCTGTTTTTCTAACAAAGTATTGTTTAATATGAACAAGATGCAGTTACCTTTTAGTGGAGCACCTGTTAACTAGGCTTTTGGGGTTAGCAGTTTGTCACTGGCGGGTAAATTTAATTGTAACTTAGATGAAGAGTCTAACCTTTTATGCAATGTAATTGTAAGGACTTCTGTTTCAAGGAGTTATATATTCTGAATAACCTCCCACTTGAAGCAAGTGAAATTCTGTAAAGCTTTTATAAAGCATATTTGTAAATACATTGCAAATTGGCACAGAATAAGGGAAACAGAGGCCAAAGACAAAATGAAGGCAGGAATCCTAGAAGGTAAGCTGGATTGTCCCTGAACATTTTTGTTGAACCTTTAAGTCTGAGCTTCCTTTTGATGGTTCCCTGGGGCATGAATATATGCCTTAGGTTCTACAAGTGAGAAATACCCTCAACATAAGGGTGATTGAGAAATAAAACTACCAAAAGTGAGGGCAGACAGAGGGGTTCAGCAAGGAAATCACTTATATTTATCTTGGCATTGGTGAGGGTTGGGGAGAGACAGAGTTTGAATTCTCCTTCTGGAACATGAGAAAAACTGAATATATGAATGTCATTTAAATTGATTATACTTGTGAAGTTCTCAAATCCTCATGCCAAAGCTTTAATTTAAAGTGCTCTCAGGTTGGTTGTATCCCAGGAGGCAAACAAAAACAAATACAAGTCCTCTGAAAGAGTCCATCCTTAACTCAGGCCTCAAAGAATCCCACAAAGTTTCACAGGAAGTCAGAAATCATAGGGCGGGTAAAGAAATTCACCAGTATGAGGAACAGAGCCAGCAGTAACATAAGAGATTAGAATTATCAGATTCTTAATGTAGAATAAGTATGTTTAATACATTTTTTAAAGGTTTCCATGATCCTGCTTTTAAAAAACGAAAAGCTTGAAAACATAAGTAAGAAATAAGATACTACAAAGGATGACCAAACAAATTTGGAAAAGGACTAAGTTGAACTAATAGAAATAAAAAAATATAATTGTTAACATTAAAAAATTCAGTTGTTAGGTTAAAGAAGATTAGACATAGCTGAAAAGAGAATTGGTAAAATACAATGTAGATGCAGGAAATTACCTAGAATTGCACCCTCCAAGAGATGGGAAAGTATTTGAGAAGTTAAGAGACATAGAGAAGAATAAATTCTTTCCAGAAACAATAAACTACTTAATTAGGACCAACTCCTCAGCAGGGCAGAACCAAAAATATCTGCTTGAAGGAATCACAGAGCAAATGAGGAAATGAACAGTAACTGTTCTAAGATATTACCATGAAAATATGATATAACTATCTTGATATCAAAGTTGACTTTAAAACAAAATGCATTATTAGAGATAAAACTTCATAATCATAGGAGGTCTGATTTGCCTTCTTTTTTTTTTTTTTTTAAACATGAGCAGGCACTGGGAAATGAACCCGGCTCTCCAGCATGACAGGCGAGAACTCTACCTGCTGAGCCACCATGGCCCACCCTTAATTCACTTTTATTTAGACATCATAATTCTAAATTTGGGTATACCTAGTAGTAAGCTTTCAAATATAGGAAATAGGAATTAACAGAAATGCAAAGAAAAATAGACAAACCCCAAGTCATAGAAGAAAAGTATAACATACTTTTCTGTTAATGACAGAACAAGTAACCAGAAGAAAAAAATCACTAAATATATAGAAGATTTGAACAAAATGATTAACTAAAGACCTCATAGACATATTTTAGTATAGCTCAGCAAAAGCTGCAGAATACACATTCCTTTCAGTCACATGCAGAATATTGAAAAAGAAATTTTTAAAAATTAGACCATATATTCTCATCATTCCTGGAGCATTTCCTTGCTTTCTGCACCAGATGTTCCAGGCTCATCTTGCACCTTCCCTGTCCCAGCCCTGGAATCAGCCATTTCTCCAAGGAGTCCTGAATCCTTCTTAACTTTTTAACCATTTTCTTTTCCATCCCGCTTTGTTTGATCCTTTCCCTAAATCTGTCTTTAAACTTTGCTGGTCCCCAGAGTTCCTATCTTGCTTTCTTCTCTTCCCCTTGTATACAAGCTCCCTCAGTGGAGTCATCTACTTCCATGATTCCAAGGTGTGTCTCTCCATCCCAATCACTTCTTCCGAGTGTCAACCGATATATGTATCTGCCCTCTAGTCATCTCAAAAAAAAAAAAAAAAAAAAAAAAATTAGACCATAAAGCCTCTCTCAAAAAATTTAAAAGGACTAAAATCATGGAGAGCATGGTCTTTGAGCACAACAGAGTTTAGCTAGAAGTCAGTAACAATAATGATGGGATGAAAAATCTCACAAACATCATATCAAGTGAAACCAGATGCAAAAGACTATGTTTTGTTTGATTTCATTTAGATGAAGTTTAAAAATCAGGCAAAAGAAGACTGTAAGTTTATGGATGCTTATTAAGGCAGAGAAAGTACAAAGAAAGCCAAGGAAGTAATTACCATAAAAGTCTAGCTACTGATTTACCTTCAGGAGATAGGGCACTTTGTTGAGAACATAATGGGGTAAGAAGTTCCTTCTTATTGTTTTATCAATCATATCTTGGCTTTCCTTATGTGATTGTTCTTCCTGGATGAACTTTAGAATGATGTCAAATTCCAAAAAGGTCTCATTTGGATTTTGACTGTAATTGTGCTAAATTTATAGATTATTTGCATTTTTTGAAATAGTGTGGTTGCTCAAATAGTATGTATTTCCAGTTATTCAGGTTTTGTTTTGTTTTTAAGGTTCCTTAAAAAAGTTTTAGAACTTTCTTCATATAGACTCCTCATTTCATGTTAAATACATTCTGAAGTATTTTATTATTTTTCTTCTATTATGAGTGAAGGTTTTATTGCATGTTACTGACATATATTGATTTTTTTTTAACTGCTTATCTTATCCATTTTGATTCCAATCATTTCTTTTAAAAGGGCATTTTTTCAAGTTTTTTTGTTGGCAAGGTACTAACTAGTAGGCACTTTGTAGTAATTTTCACATTTACTTATTCCTAGGTTATAAATGAGAAAATGAGGATTAGAGAATGTATTAGAAAGAGCTTGCCCAAAGTCACATAACTAAATAGTGAAGGAGCTGGGGTTTTAGTCCAAATAGGTCTGACCACAAAACTTTCTTTTGTACCATGGGATCATTATTTCCCTAACAAATTTAATTCAACAACAAATTAAATAAGGATATGCCATGAAGATGAATGAGATATAATGAGTGTAAAATTGCTTTAAAAAAGTCAAGGAATATAAATGAACTACCCAAATGCATAAAGCAGTTTCCCTGTGAAATTGAAGTAGATGATTAGAGAATAGCTAAGACCTAGCATTGCCTTTAAGTAATATAGAAATTATAGATCTTCTTGTTTATAAAACTTTGAGCTGTTCTCATAACATTGCTGCTGGATACATTGCAAAAAAGATGCCTTCCCAGTTTTATTCTGTTTTATTTTTAATGTTTAAAGTTGGCATTTGTGAGCCATTAAATGATAATAGGGAGCATATTTAAGAATTTTTAAGTGATGGCCATGTTCAAGCTAATTCTTAGGACTAAATGACTAGAAAGTGTTCCTTTTTTCATTCAACACAAATTTTATTTTATACCTTTGCAGTAATTGTCACTTGATTTAGATACTATGTATGAAATAGTACAATAGACAAATGATAAAGAAACAAATAAATATACACTTGTATTTTGGGAGGAGTGATTTGAAGAAATGAACTGGGTGCTGAGTAAAAGTTGGCTAGCCATTTGAGAGTGGGCTAGGAAGAGGAAACAGCCAGCGTCGAGACCCTGCAACAAGTTTTAAGGAAGCTAATGAGGCCAGTGCTGCACAAAAATAGGTAGTGAGGCAAGAGGAACAACCTGAAGTTGGCTAAGTGGGCAGGGACTGGAACATGCCATGCCACGGAGGCCATGGAAAGAAATTTGGATTTTATTCAAAGCGTAACAGGAAAGCCACTGAAGGTCTCTAAGAAGGGCACTTACATGGCCCAGTGTGGGATATTAAATCATCGTGGTGGCCTCTCGTCTTGGTCTGCCAGCTTGCTATGACAGATAGCACACACTGGGCTGACTTAACAATCAGAATTTCTTAGCTCACTGTTTGGAAAGCTAGGAGTCCCAAATCTAGGCACCTCCAAGGCCATGCTTTCTCCCCAAAGTCTGTAACATTCTGGTGGTGTCCTACCACACTCCTTGGCTTGCATTTCTGTCTTCTGTCTCATGGAGATTTCTCTCTCCTTGGGTTGGCTCTTTCAGTTTCCAGCTTTTTCCTTTGTGGCCTACTCCAACAACTGGCTTTCAGTTTCTTCTTTTTGTAAGCCCTTCAATAATGTGAATTAGAACCCAACCTCATCCATTTGAGCCATACCTTAACTAAAAGTAACATCTTCAAGAGGTCTTTTTTATGATGGGTTCACACAGAAACGCAGATTAAGCTTAAAAATATGTCTATATTGGGGCCCTTTAATTTAATCTACCACAACACTGTACTGTGAAAATTAAGGGTGGGGCAGCACAGATCAGAAGCTGGTGCTGTAGAACAGGGTTTCTCATGCTCGTCATTTGGGACCAGATAATTCTTTATTGAAGCTTGTTTAGCAGCACCTCTGGCCTCTACCCACTGGATGTTAGCATTACCCTCATTTGTGATAACCTAAAATGTCTCCAGACATCACTAAATATCCCTTGGAGGGGGTAGAATCACCTCCAGTTGAGAACTTGAAAGTCTGAACCCAACCGGAGATAATTCTACCCTCTCCAAGGAACATTTCTTTCCATGGCCTCCATGGAAACCACCGAGCTGGAATGGCGTCATGGAGGTAGTGGTGGAGGGATATGCTCAGGTGTGAGTCACGGTCAGGTGTAAGAGGCTTTATCAGACTCCATGGGGCTCTAGGCCAGGAGGAAGAGATCCTTTACTCATTGCCAGGGTTTTCTGGGGCTCTGTGGTGTTCTTTAAAATCTTTAAATTCACCCACAGCTGCCCTTACTCTTGTGTTCTTTCTCATGCCTCTGATCTTCCAAATGCAGTGTCTGCTCTGTGGTCTATAGATAGAAGATCCTCCCTACCTCTCCCTACCCACAGACCAGTGCCAATTAAACTTTGGGGAGGTGACGAGCACTCTTGGTCTCTTACTAGGAATCCTGAAGTGGGTAAAGCTGATTGACAACTTTGAAGGAGAATATGACTACGTGACCAATGAAGGGACAGTGTTCACGTTCAAGACAAATCGCCATTCCCCCAACTATCGCCTGATCAACATCGACTTCACGGATCCCGATGAGTCCAAATGGAAAGTGCTTGTTCCGGAGCATGAGAAAGATGTCCTAGGTAAGGTTACCTGCTACTTGAAAATTGTGCTTTTGTTTCTGGTGAGAGCATCAAGAAGTTGGTACATCTCTCGGTCTCTAAGGACCAGTTTAAACATCTGCAGAAGGTAAAGAACGTTCAACCTCTGTTTATCAGGAGCAAAGTGTCCAAATAGTGCAACTGAGTATTTACCGCATGATTGTTGTAGCTTAGTATGATAGCATGTAGAAATGCAGTCTTCTCAAAAATCGGGAAGGTTTGACTTCAGACTTTCAAGGTAACACTTTTTTTTTATGTATCAGTTGTCTTTGTGCAGTCGTTGTCTGATTATAATCACTAACATTTATTTTGTACAACTGTTTAGATTTGGAACCCTTGGCTTTAAGTTTTTGAATAACCTTTGGCTGTTTGCCTTATACCTTTTGTAGGTCTCAGGACAGATTTACAGTCTTCTTATTATAAAAGAGAGCACACTATTGTCCAATATAATTGAAACCCACTGCAACTGCTAAATGACTACATTAAGCTCTTGAGAACCTAACTTTCATATCAGTTGTGTTTCAGAGTGCCTTTAAGTTTCCTTTTATTCATTTCTCTGTGATTCTTCCAACAATGATTTGCTGCTTTATAAGTTATTTATTGCCTGAACACTGGATTAGAATAGGACTCATTAATTTTGCTACAAAGTTTAACACAGCAGCAGAGGTTAAACCTTTCGGCCAATGAAGAGTTTACTTGTTGGAGGTGAGCTTCTGCTGATGGGTTGCATCGGACACCAGTGCTGTGTCCCTCCCAGGCTGGGGTTGGAAGCTACCAGCCCTGTCATCCTCTCCCCAGCATGCCAGAAGCTCTTTCCAAGGGAATCCCTTTGCCTGTCTGCTCACAACTTTCCCTTCACTTTCTGAAGGAAGTGTCCACAAGTTATGGAGCAGGTTTTTATATTTATATCTGGAGGAAGGGTCCACAAGTTATGGAGCAGGTTTTTATATTTATATCTGGAGGAAGGGTCCACAAGTTATGGAGCAGGTTTTTATATTTATATCTGGAGGAAGGGTCCACAAGTTATGGAGCAGGTTTTTATATTTATATCTGGAGGAAGGGTCCACACGTTATGGAGCAGGTTTTTGGCCATTTCCTTACTTCCTATCACTCAGGTGACTGTGCTTGATGGCTTCTGTCCAAACAGAGGCAAAAATGTCCCTCCTAGGGGCAGTAATACCCAGCATTTATCGGTGCTTCCTAGGTTGGCGTGACTAGTGAGACTTGGGTAGCAGAAGTCTTCATGTAGGTTAACCTGGGTGTTTCTCAAGCAAAAGTCAGGACAGAACCGTGATTCTCCTATAGGAACCATCAGGCATATTGTAAAATATTTCCCAAGGCAGAGTGGATTTTCTGCCTTTTAAAGTCAAGAAAGTGGTGTTAATGATGCCTTAAGGTTACACATCTTATCTCACTCATAGATCTAATGAAATTCAAAGAGATGCTTGAAGATTTGGGGGGAGTGATGTATTTTTTTTTAACCTTATGTCCGAAAGGTCCTTCAGAACAAAAAGGGGAACCATTCAATATTCACTAGAACTCATCGATTTAAAGAGAAGCACACTTGGCTTTGCCACATATCATTAGCACAGAATGCCATATCGAGAATAAAATCCAAGGATGACTCATAAAATACCACTATAAAGTCAGAGCTTTTATTAATGACACTCTACATAATCACCTTGTCCTTCTCCTATTCATTTTGTCTGTTTTATAGTTCTTCGGCGTACTCATAGTTAACACAGATGGATTATTCTTTGACAGGAGTAATTTACTTCATTTTTTTCCCGTTCCGTGTCTCTCTTTATGCCGTGAAGCCAGCCCCCACGACATGCAGCACTGGGCACCCGGCTCCTGTGAGGAGCCCAAGGTTAGGGCACTGGCCCTGGGGAGGTGGGCCTTGGAAGGCCGTGTGTGTAGCTCCCCTCGTTGAAACAAACAAACAAACAAAAAAACCCAAAAATCTTTAAACCAGGTGAAATATATTGCTTGATTAAGGGGCTTTTATAACAGCAAATGAGGAAAAGGCTGCTGCAATGTTCTGAACAACCCAAGGAGATTGAGGCTCCTGGTGACCCTCGGAGTTCCTTCTGGCTGATTGGGTCTCTCCACCTTAGCTCCCATTCACTGCAGATGCCTGCATCCTTCATTCACGTCCTCTTCGCACACATCACCCTTCAGTTCGGACTCTCCTCCATTACTGCCAAGTCAGAACAAGTCTCCTGCCTGGCCACACCACATTCCCCCCAGACCACCCACCCACCCACCCCCACTCCCCAATGGAACAACTGTTTTTTCTTGAAAGTGGATCTCTCGCTGGCTCTCTTCCCCATTCTCCTGCCCTCCCTTCCCTTCTGCTGCTGGTTTATTCATTCATTCATGGTCCCTTTCTTTCTCCTCCCCTCCCTTCTCGGCCATCACTCCCTGAGTTGCTCCATCCCACCACTTCACCACCCCTACCCCCAGCTGTCCTGTCCCGATGGAGCCCCCACCTCTGCCATCTCCCGCTCCTTCTCTCAAGACACAATTCTGCACCACCACCACCCCCAACCAACCAGGTACCACCCTTTGTTTGCATTTTACTACTTGTGTGTTTAGGTGATTGTGTCTCACAGGCAGGTGTGAAGCCATCTTCCTCCTCGTCTCACCAGCACCTGCAGAGTCTCTGGCACATACCCACCCAGCACTTAATGCATTTTGTCAAATGACAGACATTCGTCATATTTGGTTTTGGTTGTTTTCCTTCTTACATCTCCTGCAGTGTGGGACACGAGATAGGGAAGCGGAGCACATGCCATCTAGGCCACCTTGGCCACTGGCCCAAGGTGGAGAACGTCGTGTTTCTTCTGGACGTGACGATCCTTTATTAAGGGAACATGCTGAAAGCTAGATGAGATGATGAAGACCGATTATGAAACCACTTTGCGAGCTTCATTTCTGCACAGCACAATGCATGGCTGATGCTCCAATGCTGTTGTTCAGTGACATAAGTAATGTGTTTTACACCAGCTTTCAAAATGGCATTCGATTTCCTCTCCCCTGCTTATCTTTTCAGAATGGGTAGCCTGCGTCAGGTCCAACTTTTTGGTCTTATGCTACCTCCATGACGTGAAGAACGTTCTGCAGCTGCACGACCTGGCCACGGGGGCCCTCCTGAAGACCTTCCCACTCGAGGTCGGCAGCGTCGTGGGGTACAGTGGTCAGAAGAAGGACACTGAGATCTTTTATCAGTTTACTTCCTTTTTATCACCAGGTGAGAGTCTTTGCACCACTGTAGTGTAAACACCGCATAATGTCTGGGGTTCTTTTGGAAACTAGAAATAGATGCTGTGTTATTGAGAACCACGTATGCGCGATTATAGCCAAAATAACTTAATGGGAATAAAACAGATGCTCAGAGTAAAGAGAAATGTAACAGGCTGAGAACGATACTCTCATTAATCTTATATTCTGAGTTGCTGTTCTTCTGGAGACAGGAACAGCTGTTGTACTAGGTTGCTTAAAGAAAATTAGTATGCACCAGTATAATGTTAGATTCAGCCTTTGATCTCTTTATAAGGATGCCCACAGTGCAGATAATTAGAAGCATAAAATAAAATTCTGTAGCCATTACCTGACATTAAAAAATGTTTCCTAGAACAAACTGAGAATAAATCTGCTGTTAGATCTTCTGCTGTTGTTAACCTGAATTAAAATGTAGTATTATGCTAGTTAAAAAAAAAAGAAAAGAAAAGTGTGTTGTTGTAGAAAAGGGAAAAATACTTATAAGTTGTCATTTTAAGTCTCATGGTTTTGAGTTTGCTAAAGCTGCCGAAGTGCAATATACCAGAAATGGATTGGCTTTTACAAAGGGGGAATTTATTAAGTTACAAGCTACAATTCTGAGGTTGTGAAAATGGCCAAATCAAAGCACCAACAAGAGGATCCCTTTTTGGAGGAAAGGCCACTGGCACCTCGGGTTCCTCTGTCACATGGGAAGGCACATGGCGACGTCCGCTCATTCTTCTCTCCCAGCTTCTGGTTTCAGAAATGGCTCTCTCAGCTCCTAGGTCATTCTTACTTCTCTCTGGGGGGGCGGTTCTTTCTTTTCTTCTCTAAACACTCTTGGCTCTGAGCTCTCTCCAAAATGTCTCTTCCTTAAAGGACTCCAGCAAGCGGATTAAGACCCACCTTAATGGACAGGGTAACATCCCCATGGAAACACCCTAATCAGAAGGTCCCACACAATGTACGTCTGCTCACGTGAGACTGGATTAAAACAGCATGGCTTTCCTAGGGTACATAACAGATGCAACCAGAACGGTATTTTCCCCAAAAATTATTATCCCTAACAAACAGCTCTCTTTCTAACTTTTTATAAGTTGGTCACACTCATTTTGCCTATTTTCTCTACTTTTCCATCCAGCTGACTATTTGTGATAAGTATTAGACATACTCATCCTGTGATTTGTCCCAAGAGAATGGCCCAGTTGGCAGTTTGAGATTGACCAGGCAGACTCTGTCCTAAAGCAATCTGTCTGAAAAATGTTCTGCTCTTCTCTTGTTCATTTGTCGAGCTCCTCTTTCTCGCTTCCTTTTCCACCCAGTTTCGTTGCAATAGTTTAGTCATTGGACAACAGTGCAGTCTTAGGAGAGAGTCAGGCAGGGGCTGAAGTGGGTCTGTCCTCCCCCAGGGATTTGGCCAGATGACAGGGATGCTTCATCCACTTTTCTTTTGAGGCTCTGAGTCACAGAGCAGGCAATCCATTAGACCCTTTTGCCGTGACAGGTTGCTGTCAGGGTTATTAAAACCAAAAGAATGATGCTCTAGGTAAATCTCAGGTTGTATCTGGAAGACCCCTCAGGTTTGACTTTCCCAAGCGCCTTACAGAAGCTCTGGAGAGCTAAGAAAAACCCCAAGGAAGTGGAAGCCAGGACCAGGAGTCAGGAGCTGAGGGTTCAAGAAACCCAATCCAGGGTGCCCTGCACCTCCCTTTTCTCCTGGGGCCTGAATACAGCAGTAGCCAGTGGGGAGGAACAGACCAGAATCCATTTTCTCCATGTAGTCATTCTTTACACACTGCTGCAGGATCCATAGTTTATTTCCTCAAGCTTGCACTCCTTCCAGAAATGGTACTTTGGAAAATCTCATAGCTTAAGCAGTTAAAATGGGGACAAAAGCCTCCTCTCTTGTTTCAGAAAATTCCATTTTCAAAGCCTAAGATGATTTGTAAGTGAATTTGGTGATAATGAACCCACGTATCTACTGTTTAGTTTGAGAGGAAACTTACAAAAAAGTCTGTTTAGTAATACGTGAAACTGAAAATTAGTCTGTCGGGGGATAGGTTAAAAAAGGGTGTATTTAAATTCTTGACTCTCACCATTCACCAGATAATTCTGTATTTGATGGATAAAGAACAATGAGAGAGAATAAGAATGGGGTGACTCACCTGCCCTCAGTAAAAGCCAGCGTTCCTAAAGGCCTGTGCACCTCGTTCAGTGACTCCACGTGGCCATTTATTTCCAAAACAAGCTCTTCATTGGCTTTGGAAGAAAGGGCTCGTTGTCCTATTGTAAATGATGGCGTTTGTGCCAAGTAGTGAAATATTATTCGGGACTGTGGCTATGAAGTTTGAAAAGAGACATGTGCTCTGAATCTCCAGGGCAGCTTCCAAATAAGTTTTAATTTGTTACTGTAACGTTTTGCAAGTCTTTCATTTTCTTTTTTGCTGTTATTGTTGCCTCTGATTTTCTCCTCTCCCATCCTTAATGCAACTTGACATCTAAAATCAGAGAACTGAGCTTTTCAGGCTCAGGCCTTTAGGTCCGATATAAAAATAGCCAATAGCTACTTAAGTATTTTAAAAGCAAGAATTGTTATTAATATGTATATGTGTGTATGTACATATATATACATATACATCAGCTTAAAAACTGTCGTGTGCTGGTCTCTGAGGGTTAGTTATCCACTACTACAGAAAACCACAGAGGCACTAAATTATGAGTAAGGCCCCAGAGCCAAAAATAACTGCAGCCCCAGCTTTTTGTTATCATCGTGTAGATACGTCTGGCAGGTGCACACCAGATGATTTTGTTTCCCGTGGAAGTGGATGCTGAAGGCACATCTAAATCCCAAGGTGTTTAGGACTTTTGCACGCCAAGTCACTTGTGAGAAAACAGGCAGCGAGAGCAATTTAAGTGCAATGCACTTTTATTCCCTGTGACTCAAACCGCTTTAGCAGTTGAGCCGATTAGTTCTGTACTAGTGGAACCTTGGAGGGTTGTGGAAGATTAGCTCTTTGTCTTTCACTAGGGAAATTTGCACTCTAATACTTTGGTAACTTGTCTAAAGTCACTGAGCTGGTAAATGGCAGAGCTGGGAATTCTGTCTCCCAAGTCCTGTGCCCTTCACTCCACTGCAGGTAGCAGTGACTCCAGGGTGGGTCACTTGCTCAGATGGCACTTGCTTAGTTTGCACTTTGGCTTTTTTTTTTTTTTTGAGGATTCAGATTTGCTTTTTGTGGTTTTAATATTTTGGTGGGGTTATTGATCAAGAAACTCTTCAAAAATTAAATATATCTGAAGCTAAATAACCCTTGCCCTTAAGATTGCTTTCATAAAGGCAAGTGCAGTATTCAGTGCACCTGGCAAATTAGTGTGCATATTCCCTGAGTTTATTTTGGGATAGACTAACAAATATTCCAGCAAGTGTCCAAGTGTAACTTAAGCTTGGAAAACCAATACTTTAGTCTCATCACATGCCTCGCCACTGTTCTAGGGCAATAATAGTGTTGTAGTAATCTTAAAATAATTTGTAAGCGTGAGAATTGAGATAACATTCATAGAGACTAACTATCAAGCTCTTATAGAGTAAATATTTTGTTCTTTGCTGCTTGGTGGTGGATGACTGTTCTCAACTGTTAGTGAATTACATACACAGAAGAGTTGAGAAGAAAGAGTGATTGCCATTTTAATGCATGATCAGTCCATTTAAATGTGTGCTGTGTACTGTTCGGTTGCTGGTTTTCCAGCAAGTGTTGGGATCACTATATACTTGTCATATACTTGACAGCATATGTTTAATATATTACGGGGGGAGGCGCTGCATCCACACCAGCCCTCTGGATGACTAATTCTGTTCTATAAACTACAGCATTGTCATTGTTTCCAAACAGTAATGACTTGCTTTACTTACTATTTCTTTCACTGAGTTCCTAAATGTTAGAAGACGCTAGCATTAAATTCAGGAAATGGAGTTTTAATTAGTAGTTAAATAAGCTCCAGTTCTTAGTGTTTGTTCATCATTTTGTGTTTGTGTTTACAATTACTGGGATAACCTAAATTTTAAAAAGCAATTCTAAAATAACAACCTGATGTCCTTTGGTCGCTGACCACTGTCCACCTTTGTCCAAGATGAGTAGGTGGCAGGAGCCCAGAGGTACCAGGGAGAAACCGCCAGCTGATCATTGGTCTTGGGCAAGTCCTTTGAGTTTTACGTCTTAATCACCTCTCATGTCAAAGGGCCTTAGTAAGGTTTATCGTTTACCTTGACCTGCTACGTGACCTAGCCTTGGGAAGACCTATTAAGGTTCTGCAGCTGGGTTTTCTCCGTCTCCTCCAGACGCACAGAATGCACAAGAGTCTTCTAAAATTTATGCAGAGATTGTGATTGCAAAAAGGGAGGCCACACAGGATGGTGGGTATGAAGAGCAGATGCTTCCATAGCTCTCCACGCCCTGGACACTGCTCTCAGCGCTGTGCGTGTGTGATGTTTGCACGTCGGTGGTGATTAATTACTGATTAATTATGTTCCTGAGTAATGCGCCTCGCTTGCCATTCACAGTATCCGGTGGTGCCTTGTGATCCTTGCCCCTCTTTGTGTCTCCGGAGCCTTGCACTTTAAACTTAAGAATTCCACTCTTTTTTTAGGTATCATTTATCACTGTGATCTGACCAAAGAGGAGCTGGAGCCAAGGGTTTTCCGAGAGGTGACTGTGAAAGGAATCGATGCCTCCGACTACCAGACGATCCAGGTATCAAGAAGTTGATCTTGTTAATATGAGAGTTAGAAAGTGCTAGAAAGTCCGACTTTCATGCTGGCCCCTTCACATTCCACGGTGTCCAGAGCTACGGAGGATATCCATGGTAAAGTAGACAGCAGAGACTTACAGAGCCCCCGCTGTGTTCTGGGCGTGATGCCAGGAACTCAGGGCACAGCAGTGAGCCCGAGCTGTTCCCTGCCGTCCCTAAGCCTGCAGGCTGCGCCATGGCTGCAAGTGTTGACACGAAGCCAGCGTTTTTTGTCTTGGGTCCCTCACTGCATTATCTTTGTGTCAGTCGGGCTTCTTGGAAGTGGGTCGTGTTCTAGCTCAGGTCTTTGATGTCATAAATAACTGCAAAGATTTGTTCTCTATAGATTATGTACTGAAGTGCTATGAGGTCGGAAGTTCATTTATATTTCTGCCTGGCACAGCATAGGCACTTGAGCAGATATTTTAATAATGAATGAATAACTAATTCCCATGTCACCACAGGCTCAGATCATCATCTTGTCAGGTTAAGAATCTGTTTCCAGTTTTTCTCCTTTCCAAGGGTACTGAGTTTCTCAAAAGCTGAATTGCTGATTGGTCGATGGGTGACACAGAATGCCTCTAATGCTTTGCATGGAAAGCTTACCTACTGGGCCCCTGGGTTTATCAGGGGTTGCCCACCTGGACGGCTGACCACTCAGGCCACAGATTAGGAATCAGAACATTGTTTTTGAAGGAAGGTTAGCAAAGAGCACTGGATGTTCTCGAGAATGTTTCTGTGTAACTAGAGTATTATCACAACTGGGTGAATTACCCTTCACCTGCCTAGAAATCATCTAGACCATAGGCTAGAGCTAGATCATACATAAATTAAATTTTGTTTACAAAAGCAGGTGGTGGACTGGCTTTATTGGCCAAGGGCCATAGTTTGCTGACCTCTGGTCTGTGTCAGGAGTAAGCCAACTGGCCTCCTGTTTGTTTGGAGCACCGCCCTGGCAGTTTCAGGCTGTGATGACAGAGCTGAGTAATTGCAACAGAGGGTCCATGGCCCACGGAACCCAAAGTATTTACTGTCTGGCCCTTTTAAGGCAAGGTTTGCCAGCGGCCAGTCTATATAAGCAGTATTTAAAGTCAGAATGTTCTCAGGAGACACACAGGGCTTCTGGGAAGAAGTGTGATAGTCTAGCGGCAGACAAGCCTGGAACTTGTCTGGAACTTGCCATATACTCACTGTGTGACATTGGGTAACTCATTTGACTTTGTTACCACCATTTTTTTTCCAGCTGTGAAATAGAGATAATACATTGCAGTATTCTGGTAGGATTATGTGAGATGATATATTGAAATGTCTGGCACATGAATATAATCAAGTATTGGAAATAAATGTAACAGAATTTCGGTTTTCCTTATCTCTTTTAGCTGCTTCTCCTTAGTTGCATTGTCAAGGTGAGCCAGTCCCTGGAAATATGTTCTGCAGGGCCCTGCAGCCTCTCTCTGCTGCATCCGTGGTTCATTAATTCACCCAGATCTTATACTAGACTTGTTTAATCTGCTCAGTGTTTGGTCATCGTTCTTTGCTGTTTTCCTTTTTTCTCCATGTGTTGAAAATTTCTTCCTATTAGCTGTCACATTTGGCATTCTTGGTAGGCGTCCCCAGTTGGGAAGAGGGCGTTGCCATCTCCTGTCCCATCAGTTACTCCAAGGATACCTTGAGTGTCCCCCTCCTTCTAAGTGCAACCTGGCTACCCCAGAATCGGCAGAGTTGGCTACAAAAAAACCACCCTTTCTTCCCCTCCTCATCTATGTTATACAGCCCTATCCAACTCCATATCCAAAGACATTCCTCTCTTTTCTACCTTCCTGCAAAAGGTGGTGCCCAGGTGCGCACTCACCTCCAAGGTGGGGGTGGCAGTTGTGATAATGAAAGCTGCCAGGGAGGCAGCTTCTTCTGGGGAAATAATTCTGACTTCTCTATGTTTCACCTACTCTGCAGCTTTTTTTTCCTATTCTGACAATAGTAATATTCTCTACAGATGAGAGAAAAAGAAACTAGTTAGTGCCTAGTATGTTTTGTTTTCATTTATAAATGAAAAAATAACATGTACAGCCGAGCAGGTGCTTGTATTGAATGGAAGTCTATCAGCTGTGTACATAGCAGCCCGAAATTTCTAGCAATTTAGATCTTTTGCAGGAAATGAGCTTGAGCACTGCCAGTTGCCCATTTCGTAGGAAAACTCAATTATTCTTTGTCTGGCTCTCCATCTCCCAAAGAAAACTTGGCCTGATTTTGAGCCACTTAAATACTTAATCATTTTATTTGTACTGCTGCAATAGGGAATGAAAAGATTCATGGTAAATATTTAAGATATTCGGAGAGGTACTACATTGGGTAGAACACATTGGCTTGCAGATCTTATTACACTGCTCCATAGTTTTCATGTTTTGGAAAATGGAGTTGTGCCTGTAGGCAGGGTATAACCTCTGTGTGTAATGCTAATAGATCTTATATCTACTGTTTATGCATATCATATATGGTGTTCTATTAAAATAGAATTCCTTCATTTTTATTTGAAGGATACCTTTGAAATGTACTGTAATGTCAACAGTGCCATAGACTTTTACCACTAAAAATCTGTTTTGCAGTGGTTTACATTCAAGTGCCTGCCGCAGGGCTTTGACATGAAATGTGTGTGACAGATGTTCTCACGTTTTGATTAGGCTGTCAGCAGTCTTGCCAGTAATGACCTCCCATTGTTTAAAGCTGGTCCTAAAGAGGGCTCTGTGTATGAATGGAAAGCAATTTCATGGTGTGATTGGAAACCACAATATTTGTGGGGGAGGGAGATATTCCATTTTTATTTCAGTTATTTTAGGGTAGCATCATTCTCGATTCCACTTGATCCTCGTGTTTATATTTATTCTCTATACGATTTAAAAAGAATATCCCCTGTGCCATGTGTCATTTCCTTCTTGTGTTATCGTTTTTTTAAAGCACAAGCTGCAGCACAGATTCCCCTGCATTGTTGGTCACCCCTAATTAATGGTGGCCATGATCTTGCACACCTTTTAATTGTTCTGTCTTCTACTTGGTTTGTAGCTGGTAAAATAGACCCAGCCAGAGAGAGAGGGAGAGAGAGAAAAGGGCTGAAGAATCAGACAGAGGGCTAAACAAGCCACAGAGGCCTTTTCTTTGTGTGATCTGCCTCTCACTAAAGGCCTCGAGCATCTTGAATAGAAAGATTAAAGATATGGTATTGTATTTTGCTGTGACAGATACAGAACAAAGCTGCTGTCTATACCATATTTGTCCATTTCTGATGACAGCTGTGGGTAAGAAATTGGTCTGTAATTTACGGAAAAGTAATTTTCAAAATTGGGTCCTAGAAAAACTGTTCATTTTTCTTCCAGTCTAGAGTACATACAAGAATTTAGTTGTGGATCGGTTTATCCAGTCTCTAAGTGATTAATCTTTTCACATAATGTTGATTGGAACTTCAGCATCCATGAATCAGTTAAGAAGTTGAAACGCTAAATTTGAAATGACCTTTGGAAAAGAGATTTGGTTTGAGCAATTTACCTAAAAGACTGAATTCATCTATAATCAGTAATATGTTCCATTTTAAACAAAGTGAAGTATTAGGGAAATGGTAGTGAAATGTAGACCATCAGCAACTATTTATGGTATGACCACTACCTGCGGTGCCAAGTACTGTTTTGACGCAGAGAAATTCCAACCACAGGTACTTATAGTCAGACGGGAAAGTTGAGACATTCAGATCTGGAAAGATCACAAACTACCTGAGGAAATACCAAGGGAAATATGCAGGCTTTGGTCAGTTTTACAGAGTACAGAGTCCAGCCTGGCTGGGATCCAGCTGCAGGTCTTCGCAGGAGAGGGTGAAAGCTGGCAGGGCTCTGGGGGGGTGGGTAGTTTTGTGCTTCTCAGTTCCCCACCTAGATTCCCAAGCACATTTCACACCACCCTTTGCCCAGAGAGTGTCTCTGCATTTCTGTTACAGTGAGGATTTCCCAATCTCACAAGAAATTCCAAGAAGATAGGAACCCTAAGTATCCTGTACAGTAGCTGCCTTTGGCAGCTGTCTTGTGGATAGAGTTGTATTTGCACTGTGTTTGAACGTGATATAACAAAGGAAAGTAGCTAAGCAAAAACATGCTTTTTGGTTTCTCAGCATCTCGTTTTTGTTCACCTAGTTAAGAGATTGATTTTTCCCCTCTCAAAATGAAAGGCAAATTTATAGACCTGAAAAAGAACAGTGAACTGAGTACACTATGCATAAATTCCCGTAACAGTTTCCTCATTGTTATAAAAGACAAAATAAACTGGAGGGAGAATCCAAGAGCCCATATCTTACCGGAGAAAAGTGAACAAATTAAAAAATAGTAAGGAGTGTAAGTATTTAACATAAACTTTTATATTTTATTCCTGTTCCTCTTAGTACAGATTTTGCTTTTTTAAGGATTACCTCCAGAAATGCATATGAAACATCAAGAACATCCCTAAGGAGGTGATTTGTTTTGTAGCTGAACAGAAATGTTAAAATTAGTTGATTCTTTAGGTTCATCAGGTGTCTTGGTGGGGTGGGGTGGGGATTTTTTTCCCTTTAATTTTAAATAGTCTAATTTTTTTTTTAACCTTGGTGATAACTGATTTGTGGTTACTAGTATATTGGCTTTACCATTCCAAGAACATGTTCTCAGAACGTTAATTAGTGTGTTAATAGTCATTCACTTCAGTGCCAAGCACATGGCAGATGGAGGTTTTGAGACTTGATTCATCCATCCACAGCCTTGGTGAGTGGACTGTTGAACCAGCAATGGTGTTTTCCTGTAGCCCTGTGTTCTTGCAGTTAGGTACAAGTCGGAAATCTGAAGGAAATATTAGTGAAGAGTGGATGGGGGAATGTTTACAAAAAGAGCTCTGTGGGGGAGGCTTTGTACATCCACATACTTTGGAAACTGCTTAGAATTAAATCAGTTTTTATTGACGATTTACTGCCTGAGCATTTGTGTTATTTTTTATATTATACTTCATGGTGATATATTCCTACATAAACAGATTCCTGCCCCTGTATTAGAACTCTAACGTTCTAGATGAAGGCGTGTTAGATTAAGGCTGTGTTCATAGTTAGAGAGTGCATGCTTGTGTCCCTTTCCTCTTCAGATATGTGCAGCATTAAAGTAATCTGACCATAAAAAAGAGCGTCTTTGTTTTTTTGCTCTCTTTTATAGAGAAGTAAGTTACATGGCCCACTGTGTGGGTGTTCCAGTCTCCAGACCAGTATAAATTCCCATCCGTACTTTAGCCATCCGTTTGCAGGAACCTGAGAATATATAACCTGCTTTCATTAAACATCAGAAAATAGCCTCAAGAATCGAGCAAACCCTTCTCGAGTGGTTGGGTCAAATTCCCACAATGATGGGCCTCTGGGGAGCTTTCTTGGAGCTTCTGGAGGCTTCTGTGTGGCACGGACGATGAAAGTCCAGTCCTGGGCTGAGCTTCCTCTGAGTTTCTCTGCACCTTTCTCTGAGAAAATGGGTTCTGTTTCAGTTACGAGCATGGTCTGCATTGAGGTGGGCGCCAGGAAAGCTGCTGAGCCTCCGTGTTCTAGTTTGCTAGCTGCCGGAATGCAATATACCAAAAACGGAATAGATTTTTAAAAAGGGAATTTAATGAGTTGCTAGTTTTCAGTTCTAAGGCCGAGAAAATGTCCCAATTAAAGCAAGTCTATAGAAATGTCCAATCAAAGGCATCCAGGAAAGATACCTTGGTTCAAGAAGGCCGATGAAGTTCATGGTTTCTCTCTCAAGTGAGAAGGCACATGGCGAACGCAGTCAGGGCTTCTGTCTCGGCCTGAAGGGCACATGGCGGACACGGCATCATCTGCTAGCTTTCTCTCCTGGCTTCCTGTTTCGTGAAGCTCCCTGGGAGGCGTTTCCTTCTTCATTTTCAAAGGTCACTGGCTGATGGACTCTCTGCTTCTCGTGGCTTTGTTGTTCTGCTCTCTCCAAGTCTCTTTCATTCTCCAAAATGTTTCCTCTTTTATAGGGCTCCAGAAACTAATCAAGACCCACCCAAATGGGTAGAGACATGCCTCCACCTAATCCAGCTTAACAACCGTTCTTGATTAAATCACATCTCCAGGGAGATGATCTAATTACAGTTTCAAACATTCAGTGCTGAATAGGGATTAGAAGAAGTGGCTGCCTTTACAAAATGGGATTAGGATTAAAAGATGGCTTTTCTAGGGAGCATACATCATTTCAAACCAGCACACTCTGCCTGGGGTGGACAGCCAGGGAAGGAGGCCCCACTGTCTGGCTCTCCTGGGCAGAGTGGCACACAATGCCCGCCATCACGGGAATTTACTCAGCTTGCTTTGCCAAGATGTTCCTGAGTTAGGCAGATATTGATTTAATTGGAATGGCTTAGGTTCACTTTTTCAAGACTGCTTAGGGTTATTTTTCTTTAAAAATGTATTAGTGGCCATAACTGGCAGACATCAGGCTGTACGTAAATTGAGTGCCATAGGTGACAACGTATCCTTGTTGGAGATTTGTGCACCTACCATATATACAAAAATTAATGTTCCAGATGTTTACAGATATTACTAAGTCAGCTGTTAAGTATAATAAAGCCACTTAAATAGGTTTATGTTTTGTTTTTCTTATTCTGAAAGTCATGGTTTTTGAGATTCATAGAAGTCACAGGTTAGCGACTTCTGCTGATACTGAAGTCTGTAGATTTCAGGTTACCCACAGTGAACAGCAGGCTGCCAGCTGCTTGCTAGAAAGCTGTCTTGGAAAAAGAATAGTAGATTTTATTACCCTGTGAAACAAAGTGAAAAATCACACCCTTATTAGAACGGAATCAATGGAGGTGTGTTTACCATAGCATCATCTATAAATAGTGTGCTTGTTAATGGTACTTGTCTTTTGCCATTTTAGTAATTGGTTCTGTTTTTAAAAATGAATCTGAATCTCAAGGTATGTTATTCAGATTAGGTTCAGCTGTGCACAATAGAAAAAAATCAATAACCATGGCTTAAGGAAGATAGAAGTTTATTCTCGCACACTTTAAAGAAGTGTAGAGAGTGTCCAAAGTGCTAGGAAAATCCAAGTTCCTTTTCTCTTGTTGCTGCATCACCCACGGCTTCCATTCCCAGCATCACTGCATGGTCCCAGATGGCTGATGGGCTTTTAGCCACATCATGCCCACTTTGCAGCCAGCAGAAAGGCAGCAGTGGGGGAGAAAAGGGAAGCAGTGCATGCAGGCTGTCTTACAAGATTTGCTAAAAGCCTCCAGGCTTCATGCCTGCTTACATCTTCTTGGCCAAGACTTACTCACATGGTCACACCCAATTGCATGCAGGTTAAGAGATATAGTCTTTATTCCCAGAAAAAAAAAAAAAATGTGCCCAGAAGAAAATTGGGGCCTCATTAGTTAGAACAACTACCATTTTGTCACATAGGCAAACCTTCATCAGAAGCTTTGGGGTGTGGACCTTGAGAAAGTGGAAACTTTACGCCACCTAGTGGCTAGGTACCTCTGTCTCAGGATCAGGTTTTGAGAAATGAAGACTCCTAAAAAGTTGGGTTTTCAATATATATGACTGTTAACAGCAGAACTCACACACTGCCAAGACAAAAGTGCCTTCTAAAGTGGCTTTTCTCCTATGAGGAAAGAAAAGAAGTATTGCTTTTATGACATCAGTATATGTTATTCCTAAACTTGCCTTGACCCTAGCAAAGCTGATGCAAGACTATATGGGAGTATTTGAGTATTGATGAGCCCTGGAGCTGTCTCTGGCATGGTGTGGAAACAATGCATGCTTGATGGTTCTCCAGGTGTTTGATCCTGTGCTCTAGTCTACTTCTTGCCTAGAATAGCCAACTCCCAGCACCCCTTCTGCCTGCCCCGTGTGGAGGAGGTGGCACCGTCCCACCATCAGAAGCCTGCTGGTTGCAATAAAAGCCGGGCACAAAGTGGCCTACAGAGCTGTTCCATGGCTCATTTCATAGTTGCCGCCACTCCTTTTTCCCGGGTGATGTGTTTCTCTGCTAATGTAGTTTTGGACTCAAAGTCTTAACCTTCCAAATACCAGTACATTAGAGTTCATCTAGTTGAGTCCTCCCTTTTCACAGATGAGGAAACTAAAATTCAATAGATATATGTGCTGTAGCCAAGATCTCCATTAATACTTGATAAAGCCAGGTCTAGAGCTCAGAACTATACTAGAACTATACTAGAACTATCCTGCACATTCTGTCATCAAGATAAGTTACTTGCTTTCTCTGTAGTTGTTTTTCCATCTCTAGAATAAGCAAATTAGGCAAACTCACCTCTACATCCATAGCTCCCTTACTATAAAAAACATACTTCCACACTGTGTAAATACCCAGCAAGTATTCTGTAGACGTTTATGAAGCCCATTGAACAATAAAATTACTTTCTGTGTAAGAGGAAAGACACTAAGGGCCCATAAATTCATTCACAGATAAATATTTTTATGATGTATTTTAATGTTCACTTCCAATCTCCTTATGTTCTGTTAATGGGGATTCTTTTTGCTTATGCATTTGTTTCTTTATATATATATATTTTTTTTATCTGAGAAGCTTCATTTAGTCTTAAATGTTGGCTGCCATGTGGCATCTTAGAACCCCATTTCAAATATATTCAGAAGTGAAATAAAACTTAAGTTGTGTTTTTGTTTTGATCTTCTTATCTCTGCTGAACTTCCAAAGGAAACCAAGAAAGCTTCCTACAAGATCTGATTTAGGGTTTGTTATGCCAATATTGGCACCCAACAGCTTCTAACTTAAATTCGAAAGGATATTTTAGAAACTCTACCCAAGGCCGCTGCTTCCTGTCCAGTGAAGCTGGGTAGTAACTTCTATACCCAAAGCAGATTGACTTTCTCTACTGCTTTTTCTTGGAGGGGTATATCCATTCCAGTGTCTGTCTCTTTATTTCCACCTTCTTAATAGATGAAGTTAGAGAATTGATAGGATAAGGAAAGCAACTGGAAATGAAGGTCTGGTCTGGTAATTGTTGGGATTTTTTTTTTTTTTTTTTTACATTGTGAAGGCTCAGTTGGGAGTTATTTTTGTCCCGCCTCTCTGTGATACTCCCATTCCTGAGCCCTATGGGAACATTTTAGATAGGTTACCAACTACGCAGCTCTTCTTGGGCTTCCTGCTCCAGTCTGTCTTTTAGGGCAAAGGAGAAGAGACAATAGGCGCTTAGTCTGAGCTCTCCACCTGCAATGCAGTGTTCTCCCCTCCCCTCCCTCTGCTTTGCCTGGAGTTACATTGATGGTTGGTGGGTGATGGGATGAGTCAAAATAGACTTGGTGCTGCAGAGACTCCATTATCTCCCTGGAGGAAAAACCATTACTGGCATAACTGTCATTCGTCTGTGAAGATGGAAGGAAAAGTTTTTCATTTTCACAAGCAGAATCTTTTCATTTGGAGCCAGTGTACCCTGACCTGGGTTTAGAGAAGTAGACATGTTTTCTCTCTCTTTTTGATCCCCATGCTGAGTGTTAAGATGTGGATTAGAGACACTGTGATCTTTATAAACATGATGCCAAAATATCGTGTAAGAGGAAGGCATTGCCAGGGGCCACACAGAGGTTCCTGTTCATTGTCCCGGGTCAAGTCTGAGCACCTGTACCCCGTTCTTTTTTATTTCTTTCTTGAGACCCACAGAGGCTGATGACTTTTGACATCCTTCTATGCACCCGGCAAGTGTTGGGCACCTTACCTCTTTCTGTCGCACGTCTTCCCACGATAGCTCCGTGGACTGTCTACCCAGCTCAGTGCCTCCTCCATCCAGCCCTCCATAGGTCCCGCTCACTGCCGCGTGTGGACGCCCCAGCCCAGATACTCCATTATCCAAGCACACTTCTGCCTTTACTCTTCTTCCCCTCCTCTCTGTCCTGGGGGTACTCATTTTTCTCTACTCCATTTTGCAGAATTTCTTCACATTTTACCAGTATTTACCCGAGTCCCTGCTCCTTGGGGAAGCATCTCTTCTTGCTCCTTGGGAACTCATTCTAGAGTAGAAAATAGTGAAACGAGGTGTCTTAGTTTGCCAGTCTGCTTGACAAATGCCACACTATGGACTGGTTTAAGTAAGAAGAACTTATTGGCTCACTGTTTTAGAGACCAGAAACCCCAAAATCAAGGTGTCCACAGGCCATGCTTTCTCTCAGAGGCTATATTGTAGTGTTCCGGTGATGGTTTGCCAATCCTTGAGGTTCTTTAACTTGTATCTCTGCCAATATCCTTGGTCTCCTCCATGGCTTTCTCTGAATTCTCTTTATAAGGCCACCCTAATTCTTTCTGGCCACACCTAAATAGAATCTTTAGAAGATCCCATTCACAAATGAATCCACACCCTAACTGACAACACATCTTCGAAGGGTCCTATTCACATCTACAGGAATACCCATTAAGTTTAAGAGCATCTCTTATTGGGCTGCAAGATTCAGTCTACTGCAGGGGATATCTACCCTTTACTTAAAAATATATAGCGGTGGGTAGGCAGTGATGGCACAGTGGCCTGCCATGCCAGAGACCCGGGTTTGATTCCTGCTGCCTGCCCATGCAAAAAAAAAAAAATATATATATATACGTATATATATGTGTGTGTGTGTGTATAGTGGTGCAAGGGTAGTTCAGTGGTAGAATTCTTGCCTTCCATTTGGGAGACCCACTTCTCAATAATAAACAAACAAGCAAAAACAAACAAAAATGAAGCAAACAAATACAAAAAATTCAATAGATGGTGCTATAGTAGCGGAATACTCACTTGGATAAATTATGAAATGTGACCCTACCATACAGCATACAAAAAATATACATATATATTTTTTATATTGTATATAGCATGGATGTGGGCGAACAATATGCCAGGCTCTGAGCCAGTGTTCTGTGCACATTACCTCATTTCATCGGAGGAAATCTGCCACCCTTTGAGTAAAATACTCTTGTGATATTCATTTTCTAATTGAGGAACTGAGGTGTAGGGAAGTTAGGTGAGTTGCCCAAGGTCACTCGGCAGGTAAGGAGCCTGACGTTTCTGCCCACGTCTCTGACTCTTGCTGCTCCCAAGCACGGTGTTGCATTGCCCTGGGAAGTTGTACCAGCTGCTCTGACCAGGCTTTCACTGGACAACAGCTGAGTGCCCCGAGGGTAGGTAGTTTGAGGTCTTCATGTAGAAATTGCTATAAAACATTGTGGTTTCGTTGAGACCCTATAGGAAGCTTTGCCATTTGTCTTGGCTAAAGTCTCCAGTGAAAGAAATGTAAATCATCTACTCAGGCCAAATTGATAAATGCAACCCATATTAATTCTTAGCCATTTAAGATCATCTACTAGTCATTTTTGCTGAGTAATAAAGGACCCCTTGTATCCTCCCTGCCTCCAGCTGTGCACTTTTGTGCATCTATATGAGTAAATGGAAATCTTGATGTGCACATAGGAGTGTTTAAACAGAGATCCCAATTCAGGTAATGGGTGAAACTGAAATTAGATTTCAAACAGAAGACCATTTAGGGTGCAAGTGAAAAATTATGAGGTAGATGCTGTCCACATCTGGACCCTGTGGTTTTCCGTAAGATACACCTAGTTTGTCTCCAGAGTTTCATGTAGAAGAGATTAAAGTTTAAATAATCTGAACTATGGCTGGTACATCGTTTTAGAATCTCCAGATTTGATTATCTTGAAGCTTTGACATCATTGCTCAGAATCCTCCAAAATAAGAGGGATCAAGTGGTGGTATGGGGCATTGCTGAAGCTGCTTCTGCCACAGGACAGTGGCCCACTCTTCCTCCTCTTCCTCCTCCTCCTCTTTTTTCCTTCTCCTCTCTGTGCTTTCATCTGAAATTCTCTTTCATCATTGATGGGTGACTGCAGGATGGCCAAGAACCTCCTTGCTCATTGAATCAGTGAGTGTTTGTTAAGAAATTACTTGGTGCTAAGCATATTGCACTCAACACTGGGAATATAGTAGTGACTAGAAAGCTGTCTTCACCCTTGTGAGGAGTACAGGCAAAAACGAGTGGACAGGGAATAAGCATAGAAACTGCAACTTGGGAGAAAGGCTGTGAGTGAAACACACGAGGGACTACAGTGGAAGAATGACAGTGACAGGGACTTGGGATTTTATTCCCCAGTGAGACGGAAGTCACTGCAGGGTTTTCACTGGAAAGTGACATGTTCTGATTGAAGAAAATCATTTCCTAGAGTATGGAGACTAGCTTTGAAGAGGCAGATGTAGAAGCAGGGAGAGCAGGCAGATGTTGGTAACTCTAGACCAGGTGAGAGTTAAGGTGGCCTGGACCACAGTGTAGATGAGGGAAGGTTGGTTTGGAGGTGGTAGAATCAGCAGGACACACCAGTGGCTCGCAGAAGGAGGGGTGAGGGAAAGGGCCACAGCACGGGTGACTGATATTTCTAAGGTGAGCAACTGGTACCATTTATGGAGGACTCGGCAGTAGGGTGGGGGACAGTGGGTTAGGGAGGGAAAATGGTTTGGACCTGCTAAGTTTGTGGTGCATGTTAAATTCTCATCCAAGAAGAGACGTCAAGTTTGGACTTGGATATTGGGGTTTTATGCTCAAAGGAGAGATCCAAGCTGGAGCTGTAAATAGTGTAGGAATCCTCAGCACAGATAGGTTTTTTAAATCCAGGGGCGAGAACAGAATCGCATGGAGGGAAATGTAAAGAGTAGAGAAGGGGGCGAGCCATGGTGGCTCAGCGGCAAGAACGCTTGCCTGCCATGCCAGAGGACCCGGGTTCGATTCCCGGTGCCTGCCCATGTAAAAAAAAAAAAAAGTAGAGAAGGCTCAGGGCTAAGGTTGAAGGAGGAAGAACCTGTAAAGGAAGCCTCAGAGGAAGCACCAGAGAGGAGGGTAGGAAACCAGCAAACCACAGACCTTGGATTCTTGGTGGCTTTGACAGGCGCAGTGGAGGCAGATATGGGGAGGGTGGGAGAGGAGGGATGTGCTGATTTCTTAGGCACGGGGCCTGATCGAGGGATGAGTAGGATTAGCTTTGCTTTCCTAATTGTGTTGCATTATTTTCCTATTAACCTTCATCATGTATTAAGGCTGTAATGTGAAAAACTGAAATTAAAACTGTAAACAAAAATTGTAAAGAAAAATAATCCCCAATAGGTTAACTGAGCATCTCCGACTCCTAACAGCTGTTAGAAGTTCCCCCACTTTCTCCATTCTTCTCCAAAGTACTTTCCAAGATTTTGTCATTTCCTCCCTGTAGAATGAGTTGTACAGCCATGCTTCAACACCAGTCAGTTAAAAAAAAAATTTAAGAATTTTAATTTCACGAAACGTATTTTTACAAAGGTGTCTCCCACATGCTTTCATGGCCTTCAGTTCAGGAGTGGGGAGGAGATGTGCGTGGGCAGTCATTGGGGAAGTTTATTTGTCTGGGGCGGGGTGTGGTGTGTGAGGTTAACGGTGTGTTTTATGAGCCTGGCAGAACCAGATGATTTTGTGTGTTGATCGGGTGGGGGGGCCGGGGGGGTCCACAGCACCTGTGGAGGGACCGGCCTGCATAGCAGGAGGGCACTTCCCCCTTCCGTCCGGGAGCTCCCAAGCTGTGAATCCCTCTACCAGCTTCCTTAGTCTCCTCCTCAGACTTCTTGGGCCTGGAATTCTCTCTTTTTCACCTATTTTTTTTTTCCAAACAGTTTTTGAGTGTCAACTAAAATCGAAAAGCACTTTTGAAATTCTGAAATATTTGCCGTTTTTGTCATGTGTTTAATTTGCAAGTGGGAGGACTCACAAATATCAAACATGAGAATTTTCTGCCTCTCACGGTGGGAGGCTGGCAGGTTATCCTTTCCTGTGTCAGGCAGTGTAGGTGCGGCTTACAAGCCGCTCCAAAATCTCAGGGGCTTCTAACCGGAAAGCTTTGCATCCCGTTCTGGTGTCTGGGCGTTACATCGGCCCAGGCTCCGTTCCACTTCCTCACCCTCCAGCCTGCCCAGGGAGCTGCAGCTGCCTGTCCTGAGCGTCACCTGTCCCTGTGGTGCAGGGAGAGTCCCTCGGTGGCCTAGAAGTAACTGTCCCCACTCCCGGCCACGTGGCCAGCACTGTGTTCTGGAACAAACTGCCATCGCAGCAGACAGGGGGTGCAGTGCCCGTCGCCCTGCAGATGCTGCAGAGCTGGTGGAATAGGCAGCCGCGGCCGGTAGGGGGTCTGGGGCCTCTCTGCGCCTTCCCCCATTCTTTAACCACAGCACCTAAAATTCTGTCGACAGAAAATAACTCTAGAAAACCTAGTGACTAGTCATATTTTTCCTCCAAAGACCTAATTTCCTCTGGCAAACTCAACATTGAGAGATAGTTTGTGTCTTGAAGATACTGCTTCTTTTTTTTTTTTTTTTTTTTTTTTTGTATGGGCAGGCACCGGGTAAGGAAGAAGGTACTGCCTTTGATTAAGCAGTGTTTATTTTCCTACTTTACTTAATAAAGAACGTATGGAACTGCCAATCAGAGTTTCGGCCCCGCTCAGCCGAGGCAGTGATAACCTTAGGTAAAGCAGAGCTGGTGTGGGACCTTACAGCTTCCACACATTTCTGCTCCCCGGAGGGCTGTTTGGAGTTCTGGCCGTAGCTGTCAGGCCACTGCCATACTCTGTGGACCCATTTGGATCCAGGAGCCTCGAATTGGGCCCCATTCATTCCTCAAATGCCTAGGGGCTGTGAGAGCAGGGGGGGCCGGGGCAGGAGACGGTGTGGGTACTGGGGGATGGTGGCCGCTGATGGTGACACTTCGGCTCCCCACAGTGTAGCCAGGCACTGGCCTGTTTCCATTCTCCGAATTCCCATCCACTTGCTCCCACCCCTCCCTCATGCCACGCCCCCAGCCCCCCCTGCACCAGAACTCCTTCTACAGAGCCGTGGTCCACCCCAAGTTTGCTCTGTCCTCTGCAGCCCTCCGGATTTGCCCTGAACCAGAACAGCTCTCCACAGAGTCACTTTAGACGGTAGCGATAAAAGCGGTTTCTCTCTGCTTCACGGATTTCAATCGGTGCAGTCTGCCCAGAACCTCCCCTTGGGGTGGCATCAGTGAATTACTCCCGTAAACACATGACCCCACAGTATGGAGAGTTGGTGGTGGTGTCAGTTTGGGGTGAGTGATTTATGTTATTGCTACCTCAGCAGGCAGACTTCCTGGCTGGGGTCAGTGTTAGTTAGCAAGCAGGGCGGCCAGTTCTGAGATCAGCCATAAAAAGGGATTGGCCATTTGCAGTTGTTTCATAGGATAATGCAGCTTTTTAATAAATAGCATATCCCTTATGATTTTGTGTGTGTGCGCGTTTGAGTAATACGTGGCCCCACAGTTTGAACCCTGCTCCCTTCCCAGCCTCATCTCTTGCTGCTTTCCCCCTGTAATGCTATCCATGACCCTGGCCCCATCTGCATGAACTTATTAATCCAAGACCCTTTCCTGACCACGCTGGGGAAAGCAGCAGTCCTTCTCTGCCCTCTTCCCTGTGTCCAACTTCATTGTTCTCTCAGCTACACTTATCAACACCTGACTTTATATTTTCGTTGCTTTATGTGTTTGTCTCCCTTTAGAATGCCCTGCTGTATCCCCAGAGCCCGGAAACCAGAGCAGATATATACAAATACTTGATGAATGAATGAAAGAGGGCCTGATAGATACTGGACTCTCTCCTAATCTAGTTGTCATTGCCGGAAACCTATAAACATGGAAATTTTGGAATTTTGGAAATACCCCTTTCTGTACTATTTCTGTATTTTACAGTTTTCCCCTCTTCTACAGTAATTGGTTCCGCCCAGTTAAACTAAAATGGTCAGAAAATGTATGTTTGCTACTACTTTTACTTCCACGCAATTTTTCCTGTTTTCTAGTCTGTAAGAGAACTTTGGTCATCATCTAATGACCAAAGCAGAAAATAATTCTTCTTCCCCCTTTTAGAGAAAGCACATTTTCCTAGCACATATTTATTGTATTGTTGCCCCCCAGTTCTGGGTTGTCACCTACTTATAGATGATGGGAATCTATTGGACAAGTTGAGCGATAAAAATAGCAGTTCTACTAACATGTAAACCTAATTGACCAAGTCCATTTTACAGGAATTTGTGATCATTACTTTGGGTGTTTTTTAAATTACTTTTTTCAGACTTAAGAAACTTAAAATTTTTTCCGTTCTAAGTGGCTTTGGCTTTTCTAATCCTGTCTTCTAAAACCACCTCTGATTTCATGCACTCAATTTCCTTTTCTTTTAACCTCACAGTATTTGTATTGATTTGTATAGTTTTGTTTGTGTTTCTCATAATGTCCTTCTACACTGTAATACTCTGAGACTGAGTGCCCATCAGAGAAGCCACAGTGTCAGCGGATGCATAAACAGTGATGGTTATACAGACAAATAATGGAATCAATAAAACTAAATAAATTTTTAAAGTTAAATTTTCAAGTGAGAAATCACAGTGAGTATGTAGGTATGACTGGGTAAAAAGATTGCTTAAGGAAATGAAAGCAGTTGTTTGGCCAACATTTACGAAGCTACCTTGGATCAGACATGTGGACAGTGCTGGGAATACAAGGAAGGGTAGAATTTGCCAGTGGAAATAGGAACGTGGCTAAACTTTCAGCAATTTGCTGGTGGTGGTGGGGAGACCATTAATAAAGTTGACCACAAGTCTTAGGGTTGCCCAGAAGAGGGGGGAGCATCTAAGACTAAAAAAAGAAGGCTTCCTGGAGAGGAGCTCAGTTTTAAAAGATGACCAGGAGTTCTTGGGCATGGTAGGGAGAATAGCTGTACCCAGGCAGCATGGCTGGAGCCAAAGTGGCAAGAGCTGAGTCCAGAAAGGGAGGCAGGTTTTACCCTAAGGGCCACCCGAATTAAAGTGGACTTTATCTCCAATATGCCATCGAAAGGGCCTGGCAGGATGCACATAGAGCTGTCTACCAGGTGCTCAGAAATTACAGTCAGTGATGAAGGCTGGTGATGGTGCTGGTCAAGGAACCCATGGGCACAGCTGACATGTACCTAGAGGGCGAAGGGGACCAGTTTCAAGGGAATGCTAACATTTAATGGATAGGCAGAGGAGGAGAAGCCAGGAAATCATAGAAGCCAGAGAAGAATTTCCAAGAGGATGGTACAGTTGAAGGCCAGATATGGCAGAGAAGTCACAGAGGTTGCAGCTGTTGGATTGGCCCTGAGCATTTGACCATGAAGGAGCTGGTGAAAGTCAAGTAGCAACGGAAGGAAGAGGCGGTGTGAGTGGGTGCGGTGAGGGGAGCTGCTTCTAATGAAGTGGGGTCCTCCTGACCACCCAGGGCTTTCTGTGTTCAATACTAGGTAGAAGAGAGACTCCATAAAATCCATGAAATGAATATTTTGTACTCAATGTGCCAGCTTTGGAGATAGTTCTGTGCACACCCCTGATGCTTCATAAATGTCAAACATTCCACTTCTACCATCCTCAGCACCATCAATCATCAGTACAGCAGTGGTCTTTTCTAGATCTTCAATGAACATGATTCAATTATTCATCTTAAGTTTTTGTTTTCCTTAGGCTTTGGGTTTTCACTACCTGAATGCCCCCCTTGATAACTGGTGATAATAAAAAGGTTTACATAGGACCAAAAGTCTCCTATTTTCGTGTTTAAAAATATGTCTAGGGTGCACGGGTGGTTCAGTGGTAGAATGCTCGCCTTCCATGCAGGAGACCCAGGTTTGATTCCCAGACCAGGCACCACCCCCACCCCCCACACAAATATATATATGTTTAGCTAACAGCCAAAATCTATCATGATCGTGCTTGAGGTAAGACAAGGTAGTAGGAGACATTTAACAGTCCTCTGAAAAGAAAAAATTTATATATGGTTTCACCGATTAGATTTTTCCTATGGGTCTTCTACTGTGCGAAGATAAAACAACATCTTACATGGCCAAGTTTAGAATATAAAACAAAAAGAGTTTGTTCTTGTACTTTCAGAGCAGGATTTCTGAACTTGGTAATTTGACTCCCTTTTCTGCCCCCTGGTGAGTTGCTTCCCTGTAGGTATTTGTGATGCTGCCTCTAAGCCCCCAGCGCAGTCTCTTCTAATTGACCACCTCTTAGCAACCAGCGATGGCCAGCATGAGCCCACTTCTGGCCCCACGTTTCCCAGCGGGGATGGTAAAGTACATGGTGGTTCTCAAGGGCTTCTCAATGACCCTTAAGCAAGCTGGCATCATCTGGGATGGGTTTCTTTATTACCTCTTACTCACTTGACAGATTTGATTTGGGGCAATTTGCTTGAGAACTTTTAAATGGAAACAAATCAGAGTGCAATAGCAGCATTGGATTTGCCTGATGGAAACTTGCATAAATTTCTTTGCACTGGACGATTTTACTTCTAAATTCACCTTGCCAGTATTCCGGTCGTTCATTTTTCTGCAATAAAAATTGTTTGCTGTGAATTTTCTCCTTGAGATGTTTTTCTGCATCTCAGTTTCCCCTTGGAGGTGCAGGTGAAAAGCAGTAACTGGCCAGTTGTTGCCACTTTCTAGCTCTTGAGCTTTTGTCAATACTGTCCTGACTCCAGGGCAGTCGGGAGCCGGCTCGGCTTTATGCAGTTCTGTTTAATGCCCCCCACACTGCCATGAGCTGCTTTATTGTACAAACACTGCTCTCCTCTCTCCTCGCTAACATCTGTCTCTTTTTAATAGTTCACCCTTTTAAGAAGTGAATAACTACCAGCCACAAATTTTTAAAGCTGCTCAGTTCTCTTCTGCTAACTAACATTCTGGCCGGTTTGCCTTTTCAGCATATCGGTTATTAATTTTATTTTTTCTAACACAATAAAAGAAATAAATGGTCTGCCATAGTTTTGAGTTAATGAGGACTTGAAATTGTATTTCAAGTATCCTGGTCGGGTTTTATGGTGCACGTGCAATCTCAGGCAATAAATTACCATAACTAAAATCTTTGAAAGCTGTAAAGCTTGTCTGCCATGGCATTGCCAAATTAATAGATTAATTTGCTACACATAAGGAAAATATCAGCTGTTCGATATTTTTTATGAGTAATACACTGGACATTTGTGACCTTAAAAAGCTTATGCAATCTCTTAAGTGCTTCTACCAGAGTTAATTTTTATTTGATTACTCTGCAGCTAACTAGTATTTTGAAGCCAGACTCTGTAGGCTGCTCTATTGGTGTGTGATTTTTTTTTAAATAAAATGACTTTTAAATAATTCTTCTTCTATTATTTGATTAAAGCAAAGGGTCCAGTTTGAGAATTCACTTATGCATCTATCAGCATCCATCTTCTAAGCGCCTCCGATCTTCTAGGCACTGCGCTAGGTACCGAGCTAAATAGACACACAGGACAAGAAGGGAAAACCGTGACAGCACAAGAGCATACTTCCGGGGATTTGGAGGGGCCCCTGGACAAGGGGACATTTGAGCTGAAGTTCGAAGGATGAGTTCGATTTGGCCAGGGGATTTGCTTGATCCCTTGTTGACAGTGGGGAAGAGCATGGCTTCTGGAGCCAGACAGCCTGGGTTCAACTCCTGATGCCATCATTTGGAGATAGCTAACTTGGACTACTTACTTCACTTCTCTAGGTTGAAGTCACCCCAGCTAAAACATGGGGACAGTCATAATATAGAATTCATATGCCGAACCAAAATGAGAGGATATTTCTGAAGCCTTTAGAACAGTGCTTGGCGCCTAGCAGGAGCTGTATAAGTGCTTTAAATAAATCAAATGAAATAAATGACATGTATTTTGACCAAAGTAAAGACTAAGGAAAACTCTGTTGTGAAAAATATAGAAACTAACTAGGAAGCCTTCTGATATTTGTTTTTAGATGTATGGACACTAGTTGATAATGAGCTTCTATAGGAATTTACTATCCATAGGTGCTATCCCTACAGCCTTGGCTAAATTTTTTCGTTTCCCCATGATTTCAGTTCATTTTAATGTTTTTAGGTAAAGAAGAACTTCCTAACAATTAAAGAAGCTCCAACATGAAATGAGTTGGCCATTTGTGCTGTTTTAAGTTTCTTTCTCATTAGTAAAAACATTCAAGCAAAGGATGAATGAACCTGCCTGAGATGTAGCTCTTGGGTGCCTGCAGTAGGGGCCAAGTGGGGGTCAGCCAGGTCAGTCCATAAGAGCCTGTGCGTGTGTGTTGGGGTGTGTGTATTTTATTTCAGGCATGCTGTAGTCTGTGAAGGCATAGAACATTGGGAGCAGGACTCTGGAGGTGGTGAAATGGCAGTTTCACCAGAGAGGACAGTTCTGGTAGGAAATAATTCACAGAGGTGGGAGCCAGAGAGTGGGGAGTTGTCATTGCTGGTCTAAGCCGTAGACTTCATTTTGTAGAGAAAGGGGAGCCATTGCATGCTTCTGATAGGTGAGTGACCTAGATTAAAAGAGTAATGCCGGGGAGGTTAATCTGGTAAGATTGGAAGCAGCACTCCTGCTGGCCGCCGAGGCCACCGTGCCTCCCAGCAGGGGTTCAGCATGGGGTGTGGACTTCTGAACGGCCATGCGAGATCCAGGGAGAGTCAGCCAAGATGCCTGTGATCTTTGGGAACCAGAAAGAGATGTCTTTCAACAAATAATTATTGAATGCAAGCAATGCAAAGCTCACAACTGCCTGATAAGGGACACATCGTGCTGTTCTTGTGCAGAAGCCGCACACGTGCAAGTGCATTCCATGTGCCACCCAAATCCCACCACAGTGTGCCTTAGTGCAGGGCAGTTGCTACGTCCTGCTTGAGGGTTGTCAGAAGCAATGCCAGTTACAGAAACAGAAGCTTTAATGAAGATGTCTGATTATGTGTCTGCACTGACCACACAGAGGTCAAAGCCGTGGAACTGAAGACAGCTTTAATGCTCTACAATCAAGTAATTCTCTCTCTTAGCCCTTTTCTGTCTTTCCACCGCAGAATATTGACTGAATCCCTCTAAAATCCAAATAAACCCCTGTGCTGGTTTGAAAAGGTTTATGTACCCTAGAAAAGCCACGTTTTAATCCTAGTCAACCTGGTGGGAGCAACGGTTTCTTCTAATCCCTATTCAGTACTGTATGTTGGAAACATTAATTAGCTTATCTCCACGGAGATGTGACTCAGTCAACTGTGGATATTTAACTTGATTAGATGGAGACATGTCTCTACCCATTCTAAGTGGGCTTTGATTAGTTTACTGGAATCCTATAAAAGAAGAAGCATTTTGGAGAAAACTTCAGAACGACATAACCATGAGAAACAGAGTCCACCAGCCATTGACCTTTGGAGATGAAGAAGGAAGATGCCTCCTGGGGAGCTTCATGAAACAAGAAGCCAGGAGAGAAAGCTAGCAGATGATGCCATGCTCACCATGTGCCCTTCCAGATGAGAGAGAAGCTCTGACTGTGCTCACTATGTGCCTTCTCACTTGAGAGAGACCCTGAACTTCATCAGCCCTCTTGAATCAAGGTATCTTTCCCTGGATGCCTTAGATTGGACATTTCTATAGACTTGTTTTAATTTGGACAATTTCACAGCCTTAGAACTGTAACTTGTAACTTATTAAATTCCCCTTTTTAAAAGCCGTTCCATTTCTGGCATATTGCATTCTGGTAGCTAGCAAACTAGAACAACCCCTCAAAGTACCAAAGCACAAGATCTGGTAGTGCTTGTATCACTGCCCTTCTTTCCTTGTGTTCAGAACCTTCCATTTTGCTTCCCATTTTGAGACTTAGAAAGAGTCTTCCTATTCCCACACAGAGATGGCCAAGCCTTAGAGGCTTAGCCTTAGAGTCTAACAGCCTAGCACTTAGCACAGCTTTGGTGCTCAAGAAATGCACCAAACAAAAATAATTTTTAAACAGAGTGATTTTGCTCTTGTTGAGGTGCCCCCCAAAGGAACTTTTAAATCTCGAAAGTTCTGAAAATGCCCAGCCATCCTTTGAAAACCAAACTAAAGCATCTGGAATAGAAATTTCCCTTTATATTTTCTGCCCAAAGCTCCTCCCCTCTGCCCCCACTTTAAAATGCCTGGATAGAAGACAGGATGCAACCTTCTAATGCCAAGCAAGTATTTTTAACTTAAGCACAGCCAGAAATGTGCAGTACCTCCCTCAAAGTCCTGGGAAGTTCTTCATGTACTCATTTTACAAGGTAATTGGAGCACAAAGGTTACCTTCTGCCCAGGTCTTTGAAAAATTGAATGTCTTGTTCCTTCCTTGCATTGACCGTGGAATTTCAGAGTGGCTCTGCTCCTTGTCAGATTTATTTGCCACACTTGGCACAGACCACACAAGTGGCCTCTGTCAGCTCTGATAAAAAGGGAAGCACAACACCCTTTTATGAACGTTCTCCTTTAAACCTGCCAGGCTCTAAAATTAGGCAGGCATTGCTATCGCCAGACATTCTTCTCCACAGGGCTTGCCCTTTGCAGTTTACCTCAGCCTTTGGTACATGGGTACGTCGCATTACTCATGATAATGAAAGTCCTGGCATTTGCCTCAGATAGCACCAACCTGAACTAGACCAAGTGTGTTGTTGAAGATTGTTTCAGGAATTGCTGCACATATTGGAGTGTCTTAGAATTGATTTTATTACCAAGTGTACTCATCTCAAGAAAAGTAATCATTTCAGTGGAGATAGCTGATCTTTTTGTATGTCGTTCTTTTGAAGAACAGTAATGTTCCTTTGATTTGTTATGTTTACTTGCTCCTCTATTTTCCTTGAAAGGAAAATGTTTTTATTTCGTTTATTTGAAACCAGTGTCCTATATTCACACAACTAGACGTGTGTGCGGTGACTACCATCTCAGACCAAAACACGCTCCCCAGTGTTTGATATTTGGCAGTGTCTCTCCAGAGTCACAGTCCACAGTAGGGGTGGGTCCTTTCTGAAATTTTAGACTACGTTGGTTTATGTAAATGTAAATTTTCTTGCCTCTCTTTCTTCAGCAGTTTTATAATTTACTGGATTCGGCTCAAAGATCCATGAGCTCTGAGCTGTTAAACCATCATTCACTCAAATTTAGTTTTTTTTTTTAAACATGGGCAGGCACCGGGAATCGAACCCGGGTCCTCAGGCATGGCAGGCAAGCATTCTTACCTGCTGAGCCACCGTGGCCCGCCCTCGAATTTAGTTTTAAATGTGGGAAGTTAGAAGCTGCTTTAAATTTAACTGACTACTTCAGAAAGTTGTGACTGCTTTCTTTGTAACTCCCCAGCAACTTTGTTTCAATTTGTGAAGCGATTTGCATCCATTAAGCTTTTTAAGAAGATTTTTGAAATTGAATTTTTTAGTACAGTGGTATGGCAGGATATATTAGGATTTTTGTTGTTCTTTTAGTATCGGGTCCTCAAGTATCACTGCTGACTGCATGAATTATCTTTCTAGGCAGGCTCATCTTGCTTAATAAAAAATAAAATTAACTCCTTATTGCACTATGGCTTTTGACTTGCTATAAAGAGTCTCCTTTTAAGAGAGTAATGAACACAGAGGAGCAAATTAGCCTCAGCATCTCTACCAAAATGATATTCATCTTCTGGATTTCCAAGAGACAGCCAATTATTGTCTTGGGAAAAAAAAAAAGTATTAAATCCATGCCAAAGTTCTAACATTTACAAAATTTTGCATAATAATATCCAGTAAAGGTATTTTGGAGGAAGTCATGCCTTAAAGTGAATTCGTTCATGATGTAGAAAAAACTCTCAACTAGAGACTCGGGAGGCCCTGATGGTAATTTGCCATAGGCTGGCTGTGTGATATTGGCAGGTAGCTGATCTTTCCACATACTAGGTTTGTCCTAAGAGAGGGTGACAGAAGCTACATGAGGCCCTGGGGTCCCGATCCCTTGTCGTATCTGAAACATTTTAAATCCCCAGAATTTGGAATTATCCGCTTAATTCCGCAATGCTGAGAAAGCACTTGCACAGCATTGTTTTGCCCAGTAGCATAGTCTTGCTGCTGCTCAGAAAATACCCCTCACTGGCCTCTACCTTGAAGCCACCTGGGCTCCACAGGTGGAGCCTCATAGTCGGGTGCATCACATTCTTGGTTTCAGATGTGGAATGGTGTTGTTAAGCTGCTCTAAGAGTCTCCCAGATGACAGATGTACATGTCAAAGCAGGTGGGGGAGGGAGGACGCAATGAAGTAAAGAAGACCTCTTAGTTCATTGGTTAACTCTGCTCACCTTTGAATCGCTGCTGTGATGAATAAGCCTTTTTTGTTTGGTTGGTTTTTTGTTTGCGGTGTCCCTCAGGAAGGTTTACTATCTCTATACTCTAAAATAATCTTTCTTGAGAGATCTCCTGGGTGCTTCCAGAGTGTGGTAGGTTGGCTCATGTACCCCAACAAACAGTTCTTCGTCTTAGTCTGCATTGCAGGGGGCGCCTTGCAAGGAGGACCTTTGGAAGATGTTTTTAGTTAAGGTGTGGTGAACTCAACCAGGAGAGCTTTACTGCACATTACTCAAGGTCTTATAAAGAAACCAAGATGTCACTGAAGTGATAAAGGAGAGGACTTTGCCATAGGATGAGAGGCAGTGACAAGCCAAGGAAGCTCAAAGTTTGCTGGCAGCCAGCACCGGCACGCTGCATGCTTTGGGGGGGAAGCACCACCTTGCTCATGCCTGGATTTGGGGCTCCTTCTAGCCTCAAGACTGACACAATACATCCCTATTGTTGACACCCAAGCCCGGTTTGTGGTATTTGAGATAGCAGAACTAGCAAACCGAGACACAGGGGAAGTCGCCATAGGTTTTCTGGTGGTGCCTGTAGTCTGTTAGGGTGAAGTATTGTACCAGGTCCATTTACACTTGTCTGCGTCACAGGCTCCTTGTGGAAATGGGTCCAGCTCATCACACAACCCATTTGCGCAACTGCTGACAGGAAGAGGGAAGACAGGGCCCCCTCAGCCTCACATGACAAGCCATTAGCCCTGGATAACAGACATCATCCAGTAATTTCTCTTTTACTCAAGTGGGTGCATATTAGATCCCATGTGAGCACTTTGTTTTCCTGTCCATCAAGGATCCCCTAAAAGCTCCAGCTATCCCCTCACAGGGCTGAGCCCATGGTGGACATTCAGAAAGAACAGATGTCTATTGGTACTGTCAGCTCACCCTCCTTTGGTTCCAAGTATGAGAAAACATACTGTCTATTTGCTTTTTAACTTAAACCTGAGTATTTTAGCAGCAAGAAATTGTTGGATGATGAAAAAATAACTTGTGAATTTAAGCATTGGCAGTTACCCGTCCTCAAGCACTGATGGATTTTATATCATCCACGTATATAAATTACATTACAGCTTCTGTATGTCACGAAGAATAGTTTACATTTCTAATAAACCAACCATAAGTCCACTCAGTGAATGAGAAGCGCCAGGGAGACCCAGTTAGGAGGCTAGTGGGATAGAGAAGTGTGAGCAGGTGTTTAGTACAATTGGGAGAGGAGGTCTGTTTGTGAGAACTGAATGTGGTATTCTTTGGCACAAGACGTGGTTCTGAGGGGCGGCGATCGGGTGGCCAAAAGGAGAGAGCAAGTATGTGGGCATATCTGGGGAATGTTGATATGGAAATGCAGACAGGCCATCTGTGTGAGCTCAAGAACTCCCCTCTGTATGAGATCATGAACTCGTGGACTTGAGGCCACCTGAGGGACTTTGTGACCCAGCCATTACAGGCAACCTTCAAGTAAAAGGGTCTGGTGAATGGGCCTAAAATGTGGTTGTGGGGTCCTTGGCACAGAATAGTTTGGTGGGCCCTCTAAAATGATAAAAGACAAATGTGCAGAGAGAGAGAAAGGAAGACTACTAGTTTGCAAGCTGCCGGAATGCAATATACCAGAATTGAACAGCTTTTATAAAGGGAATTTAACAAGTTACAAGTTTACAGCTCTAAGCCTATAAATGTATCCAAACTTAAGACATTCAGGGAAAGATTCCTTAATTCAAGGAAGGCTTATGGGTCAGGAGCACCTCTGTCAGTTGGATAGTCATGTGGCTGGCATCAGCTTATCCCTTGCTCCTGAGCTCCATTGCTTTCAGCCTCTGTCCCTGTGGAAGTCCCTCACTTTGCTTCTGCAGAGCTGGGTTTCATCTCTTGGCTCCCCTTGGCTCTCTCCAGGTTCTGGCTTGCTTAACATCTCATGGCGATGTCTGCTGGGCTCCAGGCATCTCCAAACATTCATGTCTCTGTTCTCAAGTGGCAACATTTGCGTTGGCTCTGCTCTGTCATTTCTGTCTACTCTGAGCTCTCTCCAAAATGTTTCCTCTGTTAAAGGACTCTAGTAAACTAATCAAGACCCACCTGGAATGGGTGGAGTCACATTTCCATCTAATCAACAGGTCTCACCCACAAATTGGTGTGTCACACCTCCATTGAGATAATCTAATCTAAAGTTTCTGCCCTACAATATTGAGTTAGGATTAAAATGTGGCTTTGCTGGGGTACATAATAGATTTAAACTGGCACAAAGACCAAGTATAGAAAATTGCAAAAATACAGCATTTGGCAAGAGAAAGAGGGGGAGCCGGTATGAACAGACGAGGAAGATTGAAAAAGAATCAGTGGAATAAAAAAGAGCCAGAGAAATTCTGTACTCAGGGTGCCAAAGAAGCAGTTGCCATAGAAGGGTTGAAAAGGATGAGCCTAGGAAGAAACCAGTTTTAAAATGGCGTTTCTGAACAGTGGAGGAAAGAACAGTTTCTTTGGTAAATGGTGTTGGAATAGTTAGCCATTTTGGGGGAAAAATAGCGCCCAAAGCATATGCAAAATCTCTAATTGGATTAAAAATATAAATGTAAAAATTCAGACTGAAAATGTATTTTTATGACTTTGGGATGGGAAGTCCTTTCTAAATAATACAGGAAATCAAAAGGAAAAAAATAGATAGTACAAGATAACTGCCAGAAAGTTAAGAGACAAGTGAAAGAACAGGAAAAAAAGTTAGCAAAACATAACATAGTAAAAAGCTTAATATCTGTCTTAGTTTGTCAGGGCTGCTATGACAGATAGCACAAACACATTAGTATACACCACAAGAATTTATTGTCTCATGGTTTTGGAGGCTGGAAATCCAACATCAGTGCATCCCTATTACTAGACAAAAGTGGTAGGCTCTCTGCCCGATGCTCTCAGGTGACCAATTCCTGAGAAAGCGGGGTTTCAAAGAGAGAGTGTATTGCTATACCCAAAGTAGGAGATCAGTGGCCTGTCGGCCCAAAAATCTGTCTCCCCGAACTGCAGTAATTCTGGTAGTTTTATTTTATCAGAAGATGGGCAAGGTTTGGGATAATGAGTACAGTGGCTCCAGATGATGTAATTAGAGGTGATCTGGTTATTGAGCATGCACAGATTGATTACATGCTTAGTCGCAGAACTTATATAAGAGAATGGAGGCCTTAATATGATGATGGACATGTGTTTTTGGTATTATAATGAGGTATAGGTGACTTCCAGGTTGAAGTCTAAGCTACTGTGCATGTCAGGTGGGCCCATTTCGGTTAGATCCAGTTTTGGTTATCAAGATAACTTTGGACTTTGGGTGGGTTAGTTCTGGGCTGACCCAAGACCCTTCATTAATAAACTCTACAGGCTGTCTTTAGTGATCGCAAGACTCTTAAGTGGATAAAATGGGTACAAGTGAGAGTCAGTCACAAGATTTTTTACAATCACAGGGCACAAGATAAAGTCTGTACAATCACTAACAGAAATCAAGGAAGCGGAATTCAGAGATTTCTGGTATTTCCCTCGGTCTACTCTAATATACCAGAAAGCAAAAAGAAATATCTATATAATGATTCTATAATCATAATCATCCCTGAAATCCTAACTTCTCGGTTACGTGTCCAGGCCATGCTTTCTCTGGGTCTGTGGCGTTGTGGTGCTGGCTCCATCTCTGCCTCTTCACCCAGCAGTGTCTGTGTCCTCTGACTTCTTACCCCTGCTCAGTCATCTGTCTCTTTCTAGATTTGCTCTCCTTATAAGGACTCCAGTCATGGGTTAAGGGCCACGCTGATTCATTTTGGCCTGATTTGTTCACAGATGAGTCTGCACGCATAGGACCCAGGCCTGGGACTTGAAGTTTCTTCATGGGGGGACACGATTCAGTCTACCACAGCTTCCTTAATGTAGAAAGTTTCTTAGCAGAAACTAATCAGAAAAGCACTTTTATTGAAAACAATAAAAGAGTAGGCACACTTTGTTTTCTGAGGAAGAAATGTAAACAGATGAAAAATGGGTGCTAATTAAAAAGCAGGAACCAAAATGAGATGACAGTTTTTGCCCAAATTAAGATCCCAGTGAGTTTTAATACTCACTGCTGCTGAGAAATGGATACTTTGGTAGACATTGTCACTGGGAGCTTAAGTTCATACACTGTTTTTTACAGGATTAGTCAAAATCCATTGAATTTTTTTTTTATCCCATTGAATTTTTCAGTGTACATGTACCTTGATCTAGCAGTGTTGTGTCTGAGAAATTATAGCATAAGTAATAAAGATTTACATAAAGAAATATATTCCATCATTTTGATAACAGAAAAATAAAGAATAGTCTAAATATCCATCAATCAGGAAGTGGCTAAATAAATTTGTGATATTCATACAATGAAAACTAGGTGGCCTTTTTTTTTTTTTTTTTTTAATGAGGTAGACCTGGATATTTAACCTGGAAGAAAATCTATCATATTTCGCTAAGTGAACGAGGGAGGAAAAGTTATTATGAACCTATTTCTTGCTAAATAATAACTTACGTGTGTGTGAATGTATGCATGTATACATACATACATAAATATAAATAGGTGTGTTTGCATAAGCTTAGGAAAAAGTTGGGAAGGATATACAACTCTGGGTGTAGAGGTAGGGATGGGCTGGAAGCACAAGGAGAAATATAAAAAACTGATGATGTTTGAAAGAGCTGTGGTAGGGGTGGGGGAATAAAGGGGGAAATAAAGTGGCGTGAGCTTTGGTTTTAGGTTACTCTGGGTACGTTTGATCCTAAAGGAAGAAGAAATTGGAAATTTAGCTTAAGGGGCAGAATGGGTGATACAAAAGACTTGTTTGTTTTGTTGAGTAGTTTAGGGGAAATCTGGGTCTGTTTGTATGCCAGTGAAAGGGAGAAACTAAAACTACATGGAGAAAAGTAGCGGTAACTGGAGGACTGGCAGGGGTGGAGGTAGCGAGGGTGATTCAGATGGAGAGAGCCTTCTTTCTCTGCCGTCGTAGAGGGTGAGTGGAATCGGCGGACATGGTCTGTATGAAGATAGGGAAGGCCATATATAAAGACGGTGCCAAGGGGTGGAATTGGGATAAAGAAAAATGGGAAGCATTAGAAACAGGTACTCTAGAATTGACTTAAAAAAGAAAAATATGCACAAGTGTAGGTTGTTCAGAGCCCAGCAGAGTTCAAGTGTTATCGGTTTGTAATGAAGTGAATTGACGTTTCTTGAGTGCCCAGCTGTCTAGGGGAGGAGAGGGACTTCAGTGGGTTAGGATTAGAATGGGACGTGAGGCTAGAGGATTTCAGGCATTAGTGACACTGAAGGGACTGGACAGGAAAGCCCAAAGCCAGAGAGGATATAAGGGACTCAGTGTTCTAATAAGAATTTTTTTTAATTATGATAAAAAGACAGCTTAGGACAGGGACATGAAAGAGGTGCTGAAAGAACAAATTGAGGTCACGGGGAGAAATTGCAGGATTTCTTTTAGAAGAGTTTTGTGCCAAGGAGATGGGCATCGGTGGCACTTGCTCCTTTGTCGCTCACAGTAGACTCGTCTGTCCCCTGAGGGCAGGGAGGATCCAGGACTTGTTCATCTTTGTATCTCCAGTAATTGGCACATGACAGACACATGGCAAGTATTGGAATGAGCAGGTGGAGGGAGTAGGTGGACTCCAAGGTCCTGATATTGAGGCCTTCAAGCATCTGTCAGGTCGGGATGCTGGATGGGTCAACAACTTGATGGTTAAAGTTGCCGAGGACAGTGCCGGATAACTGAGTAAAGAGAAGTTTAGTGTACCATATTGGAGTCATTGAGGATTATGAGAAAATATCCGGCTTAGTTTATACAAATGGATGAGGATGTGGGGAGTGGTAAATGGTATAACTAATTTTTCGAGCCCAGATCCAACTGTAACATAGTATCTAGAACACTTGCTAAATCTGCAGGTTTGACGGTTTCCACTCCAGACCATGGAATCAGAATCTCTGGGGATGAAGCCTGGGAAACTGTATTGTACTTAAAACCTCTGGTGTAGACTCAGGTGGAGCTTTGGGGCCAGGTTTGGGAAACAAACGGAAGCAGGTGGTTTACTCACTTCTCCTCCTGGCCTGGTAAATCTAGGTCAGTGAGAAAAGAAACCCCCCAAAGCATCAGGAAGAGAAGTTTTAAAGGAAGTGGCTTCAGGAGGAAACCAGTCTCAGTCAAGTCAAAGACATAGGAAGTGTATAATGGAAAACATCTGGACTGTTTTGACAGACTATTTCCAAAATGCCCACATAGATTTCTGACTTGGTTGTCGACCAAGATTCAGTTTGCTCTTTTACTGAAGAATCGGTTGCCCTTTTGTAAATGGAAGTGACACAGACTACTGCCCCGTGCTTGTGTGTGTGCACGCGCGTGTGTATGTGTGTGGAGAGAGAGAGAGAGAGAGATTGATGAAATGCATATACATATGTTTATGTAGTATGGGTGTGTGTGTGTTTCATGGCAGAAACAGCCTTCTTGTAAGGTGTTTCCTTGGCCACAAGAAACTCACCTTCTCAGTGCCTCTTCATTCTTGGACAGTGTTAAAAGTACTATTTTTTTTTTAACATCAATACCATGCCAACTTAAAGCTTGGCTATATTTTTGCAGCTAGGGACATGAAAGGATCTTTGTGCTTTTTTTTTTTTTGGCATGGGCAAGCTCCAGGAATCAAACCCAGGTCTCCGGCATGGCAGGTGAGAACTCTGCCACTGAGCCACCATTGCCCGCCCGATCTTTGTAATTTTGATGGCATTCTAAATGGGAGAGTTAGATGCCACAGAGCCAGATGGGAGAGTTACAGGTAGACTCTTGGGCCTAGATAATCTTATGAGGAGCAGCCAGAAAAGCGCTGTCAGAAAAGGAAGTCAAATTGTCATGGAGCAACAAGAG